>PVIU01005297.1:45000-115324 GCA_004026605.1 Ondatra zibethicus | reverse complement strand
TATTCTAATGAGTATATAATCCACACTTTCTTGATCCATTCTTCCATTGAGGGGCACCTAGGTTGTTTCCAGGTTCTGGCTATTACAAACAATGCTGCTATGAACATAGTTGCACAAATGCTTTTGTAGTATGATTGGACTTCTCTTGGGTATATTCCCAAGAGTGGTATTGCTGGATCCTGAAGTAGGTTGATTCCCATCATTTTTCTTTTATAAAGCGTACTAATTTCTTTAAAATTCAGAGATAGGGAAGGGCATGTTAGCTTATGTATTTAATCCCAGCACTCATGAAGCAGTTTATGTAGATTTCTGTGAGTCTGAAGACAACCTGGTTGGCATAGTGAGTTTCAAGCCAGTGGGGCTACACTGTGGGATTCTGTCTCAAAACACAAAAAGAAAATTAGAGACAGATGCCATATTTTTGTCTGTGTTAAATAGCCAAGAAAACTATTTAATGTTAACTTCCTTGATTTTTAGGAATGGTTTTGTGACAATAGTACACATTATAGAATCTTGCACAATGCCATTATTTTACTGTCTCAGTGCTGTTGATCCTTGCCACAACCCTGTCTATCCTTTGACATTATTTTCTCCTTTCTTTAGAATCTGTTGTCAGTAGGTTACATTTTTAATGTAACTATTATAAATATAAGTGATTTACAAACTATTGTATTGAATAATTAATTGAATTGTTTTTCATGATTTGATAGAAACAAATAAAACTTTGTAGGATATCTTATGTGATGAACAACTGAGCATTATCATGGAAAGAAAATATTCTTAGAATGAAAGTCATACTTCTTATCATCAACTAATTCATCAAAGTTTAGGGTGTGTCATGTACTTTGTTCACCCATGTTTAAGAGAGTGCTTGCTTCTGCTAGAAATTTGAGTATTGTGTAAGCATAATGATCACCACATAGAAGGAAGGCATATTCATACATCACATGTACATCTATACATACACACACATGCATATTTACACATCTATTTAGTATTGTATTGTCTCCTTCAGGGGATCCTTTAAAAATGTCAATCTGACACATTTCTAAAAGTGAGATATGGGCAGCTATAATTTGTGAAGATTGGCAAGCAAGACAAATGCAATGGCATTAAACCAATGAGTCAGACATCAAAACAGTTGACAGTTTTAAGACACAGACTTCCTATAGGGCACAAAAGTTTGGAATTGTCATTCCGTCATGATATTATAAGTAAACACCCAAATTCTAAAGCTGTAAACATATGGCTAAGCTTACTTATCATCAGCCATATTAATTACTGAATATTAAACACCTTTGGAACTACTAGAGCTATGAAATGATTATGTAAATTACCAACTAGATGCTATGAAATACAATCTCTATTATGTCAAAGATGATCCTGCCGAATATTCATCCTGGCAGATGCTACAGTCTACGAAGGGTGCCACCATCCTCCAGCTAGAAAACTTCAAAGCTGCTTCTGTTTGGAAGCTTCCCAGATATGTTAAGGAAGCTACTATACGAGAAAAGTGTAGAGAATCCGAGGCATTTGTTGAAGACAATTCAACCATTACATAGTAGAATTTACCATGAAATAAGAAATGTAGGCAGAGAAGGAAAACAAAAGCCTGAAGCGGAAGAAAAGAAATAACCAAGGTCAACCTGTGACAAATCCCACATGAGTCACTTCACCTGAGATCTCACTCCAGACCTCTAGTGTCCTTTCTATTTTAGTGTCCATCTTCACTTTCGAAAGTCACATATTTCAACCCTTTTTATTTTACTTATTTACTTATTTACCTACTTACTTAGTTATTTATTTTTTGAGGCAGGGTTTCTGTGTACAACGCCAACTTTCCTGAAACTTTCTCTGTAGACTAGGCTGCCCTTGTACTCAGAGTCCCACAGGCAGGCCTCTGCCAGTGCTGGGATGTTGGGATTAAAGGTGTGCACCATGTCTGGCTTTTACCTTTTTTTTCCCTTTGAGTGCCTGCCATTCTTATCTTTGCTTTACACTTTTACATTAAAATTACTTTATTTACATCCTGTACTCTGGAACTTGGTAATTCTAGAAATGTAGATACTTTGATTGACCTACATATTTGTTTAAAATTTTTCTCCTATGCAATAAATGATAAAGTAAGTGCTGGAGGTACAAAGATGAAGAAGAATCATTCCCTTCATCAGGGAGCTTCCTGTCTTTATGAGAATATTACTACTAATTGTTTAACACTATTCTATGTGTAATACATGTACAACTTTTCCACTTCGAGACTATTTCCATATAGAAACCATAACCTAAGGAAAGGAGTTTACATGTTGTATGATACAGTGAAGTGGCTTAGGTGGGGAGCAAGATAAGCAAGGAAAGCCTCGTACAGGTAGACACATAATACACTAGCTCCTTTGATGCCATTTCCCTGAAAATGCATTGCATTGAAGTAAAAATAATGTCAATGGTGTAAGTTATTCTATCATTATACAACAGGCATAAATTATCTCTGAAATTCTGCAGTGGCAAAGGCCATCTTGTAGACCAATAATTGAACTCAACTTGGAAGGGACTTCATTCCCATTATCAGTCACTTCAGAAAAGACTGAAAAACGACAAAGCAATGGTTATTAACCAAAGGTGCTTTGATCTTCAGGAGACATTTGTCCATGTGATGAATATTTTTAGTTATTGTTCTAATTGGCTTCTCTATTGATGTGAGAAAAGGACATGACTGTTGGCTACTTACTGAAGAGAGATTTAATTTGTATATTTAAGGCTCAAGAAGGAAAGGATGCCATCGTGGTGAGTGTGGTGATTTGAAAGAAAATGGCCTTCAAAGAGACTGGCACTATTAGGAGTTGTAGCCTTGTTGGAGTAAATGTGTCACTGTAGGGCAGGTTTTGAGGTCTTTTTGTCTCAAGCTTCCCTCAATATGTCAGTCGGTTGACTTCCTGTTGCCTGCAAGATGTAGTACTCTAAACTACTCCAGCACCACATCTGCCTACATGCTGCCATGCTCCCCATCATGATGATAATGGACGGAACCTCTGAACTGTAAGTGAGCAACCACAATTAAGTGTTTTCTTCATAAGAGTTACCATGGTCATTGTGTTTTTTCACAACAATAAAAACCTTAACTAAGACTGTGGGTTAGAGGCATGGTACTGAGTAGCAGGTACTACAGCAGCTTCAATAAGGCAGGAGCTTGCACAGCCACACACAAGCATGAAGCAGAGACAGCAAATTGGAAGTAGGGTGAACTATAAAATCTCAAAGCTCACCCATAGTTGTCTATTTCCTTAAGCAAGGACACAACTTCTAATGTTCCAAATACCCCACTAACTGTTGACTATGTATTCAAACACTGATCCTATGGAGGACATTTCTCATTCCAACTACCATAGTAACCATCAGAAGGTATATTCTACTGGAGAATGCCAGAGATAGGGTGTCATCAAACATTCAACAATGTCCAAGTGCAGCATAGTTCCCTACTGAAAGAAGCATCAAACTCAAAACAGCTACAGTGCTGAGGCTGAGAAACCCTTCCGTTATATTATACAATTTCACAGATTATTGCAACATTTTTTCTGGTTGTTTTGAATATCCACTATCCACATGCTACCACATAATTGCATACCAAAAAGACAAAGAAGGAAAACAAATCATGGAAGAAGAGATAGCATGTGAAAAATCACTTTCCAGAGATGGAGACCCACCATTGAATTAGATATCACTTTGAACACCAGATATACAGAGGCCTGAGGATAAAGCAGTGTTCATCTACCTTCCTTGACTTCGTTTTTGAGCATCTGTCATTGATGTTGCTGACATTCTCTGCTGATGATAGACTCCAATACCTTTTTTCACCTTCCAACATGGCTTGAACACCAGCAGATTTTCATGGAAGTCGAGGTCCCAGACCATGGTGTATGACTGGTCAGGTAGCAACCAGGACTGAGCAGCCACCAGGTTCTAAGCTTCTCCATGTGCATATAAACTACCAATCCACTGAGATGCAAGTCAATCTAATATATCCTTTTAATGTATCTTATTGCATTCTATCTCTTTTGTTCCTCTAGAGAACTCTGCCTAATTCTAGACATCATTGTCAGCTTTATGAACGATGAATTGAGAATACATGTGCACAACCAGTTCTTGAGGACTTGAAAGTGTTAGGATTTCATGAAATTCAAGGAAACCAGTGTCCTTATACTCATTGAAGAGTGCACACACATGCTATTGGCAAGTATCACAATTTCCCTTTTGTATTTTTTAGCATGTGCATGACTTAATCCAAAGGGTAGTAAATTCTCTGATATAAAGGTCCATGTCAGTAAAAAGCATTCAGTAGTTAAATGTGACTGTTGGCATATATTTGATATTTTTTATAATTTCTCATTTTGATATTCCACACTATTTTGAAAAAGATTTAAATCTTTATGGGTTTCTGTTTGTTGCTTGTTTGTTTGTTTTACATTTTACCTTCAGTCATATTAAAATATATCAAAGGGATTTTGTTCATGTCTAAGTCAAAATAATGCAATAATAATAAAGGAGAAAGTATAACTTCTAAGGCCCTTTCTTATTTACTCATCTCCTTCTCTAAAGGAACACTATGACCAAGGCAACTTATAAAAGGAAACATTTAATTGGATCTTGCTTACAGTTTCAGTTTCAGAGGTGAGTCCATGGCCATCATGATGTGAAGCAGGGCAGTGTAGTAAAAGGGGCGCGGGCCCCTTGTTCCGTCCCAAGCGGCTCCTGTCCATCCCCGGTTAGCTTAACTCCCGAAATAATTACACAGAAACTGTATTCATTTAATTACTGCCTGGCCCATTAGTTCCAGCCTCTTATTGGCTAACTCTCACATCTTGATTAACCCATTTTCCATTAATGTGTATCGCCACTTGACTGTGGCTTACCAGCATGAGTCTAAGCAGCGTTCCGTCTTGCCCAGGAGAATCAAGTCTGCCACATTGCCTTCTCTCTCCCAGCCTTCTGTTCTGTCTACTCTGCCCACCTAAGGGCTGTCCTATCAAAAGGCCAAGGCAGTCTCTTTATTCAACCAATGAAAGCAACAGAAGGACACAGAAGGACCTCCTATACCAGGGCAGCAGACACGCAGGCATGGGAATGGAGTAGCAGCTAAGAGTTTACATCCTGACCTGCAAAATGGAGGCAAGTTCTACCCCCAGTAAAATACCTCATCCAATATGGCCACACCTCCTTAATTGCACCTAAAACTGTTCCAATCACCAGGGACCAAACATACAATTATATGACCCTGTGGGCACTATTCTAAACACTAATAAAACTTAAAATTATTACCTTGAAAACTAACTGTTCTATGTTTTGTAGTATTAAATGGATCTCTTCCAATGAGAATATGCTATGTTTTGTTTTTACTTTTAATAGAAAATTATTTATTTACCCATTTCTTCATAATCAATTTGGCAAAGAACTAATTCTTCTTTTATATTATTTAGGACTTCTTTTTTCACATGAAATATTTTTTATTTTAATTTGTTTTTATTTCATTTTACATTCCATCCACAGTTCTCTCCACCACTACTCTTCCCAACCCCTAGTGCCTACATCCCCCTGAGTCCACCCACTGCACAATCCTCCCAATGGGTAAGGCCTCCCATGGAGAGTCAACAAAGTCTGGCATATTAAGTTTGGGCAGGACCAAGACCCTCATCCCCTGCATTAAGGCTGAGCATGGTATCCAACTATAGGAAATGGATCTAATAAGCTAGCTCATGCATCAGGGATAGAGCCTGGTCCTACTACCAGGTGCCTCACAGATAATCCAACTGTCCCTACTGTCTCCTATAGGTGGAGGGCCTAGTTCAGTTCCATGGAGGCTTTACACCTGTCAGTCTAGAGTTCATGAGTTTCCACGAGCTTGGTTGACCTCCCTGGCTCATATATTCCCTCCTCCCTCTCTTCAAATGGATTCCAGAGCTCAACCTGGTATGTGATTGTGAATCTATGTATGCATCAATTGCTGGATGAAGGCTTTATGATGGTAGTTGAGGAATTCACCAATCTGATTACAGGGAAAGGACAGTTTAAGCTCCCTCTCCACTATTGCTAGGAGTCTTAGCTGTGGTCATTGTTGTGGATTCTTGGGATTTCCCTAGCACCAGGTTTCTGCCTTACATCATATTGGATCTCTCTATCAAGATCTCTTTCATTGCTCTCCCACTGCCTCCATTTCTCCTTTTGACCATATCATTTCCTCATGTTCTCATCTCCCATCCCCTAAGCCCTAATTTACCCAGGATATCTCTTCTAAATCGCCTTTCCCAGGCAATCCATGTGTCTCTATGATATCATATAGGGATCATTTCTTCTCAGATATATGATATCATATAGGGATCATTTCTTCTCATACTGACTCATTCCTATGTGATTGCTTTTTCTTTTTCTTTCTTTTTTTTTTACTTAGAACTTATTTTTTAGAGCAGAAATATTTAATAATCCCTTTGGGTCCCAGAGATGCTAGGGTGAAGACTTTTTCTACTACCATAAGAAAGAGTAAAGCTTAAACATTGGCAATTTACTTCGTTTCATCTAGAAAGATACTATCATTACCTTTCTGAATCATAAAGAAATCAAAACAAGTACCCATGATCCTAGTCACTTGCTCAGACTACTAATATAGCTAAAGGACAAAAGATCTTAGTATATTTGACTTGAAGACAAATTATAACATTTACTGCTAGATGTATAAATGATCTTTCTTTCTCTTTCTCTCTCTATGTATGCAGATAATAATCCAAATAGATCTCAGCAAATCATCATAGCATATAAGCAGAGGAAATAATCTTCTGATAAGTCATGAACACCAGGATAAACTAATCAAATCCTGGTATGTTAGGCATAGAATATTCTTGCATTGTGTTATAGAATCCTAAAGAGTATCATTGCTTCTGAGATATAATAATAGTTACTATAAAGAAATATATAGGGAAATTTTTAAGACATACTTGGAGAATGCATTTGTTTGATATTTGTTCAATTTTTTTTTGTTTTGTCTTTTAGCAGTTGAAAGATGTGTGCACTTACATAGGTTTTTCTAAACATGTCAGTAAGAGTAGGAAAAAACTTTACTCTTCACTGAGCCAACTCAAACTCTAATTCCAACTCAAAATCAGATCCCAACAATATTTAGCTTTGAGGGCTTAAATTACTTATTGAAAAAGTTTGTTGAAGTTGGCAGCAAACATAACCATATGATCTGCTAGGATAGAAACCAAAGAACAACAATATTTAAACTGACATTGTCAAACCCTTGTTAAGACTAAAAGATAAAATAATTTCTTTTATGATCAATCACTTGGGTTATTTAATTATTCACCATTCAGAAATGATTTGTTCTTAGGTTTGTATCTTAATGAGAACAAGAAACAATTTGGAAAAATTAATCTTCTATTAGGCAAGATCCCTGTAATTGCTTGGGTATAACAGTGCAATAGAACTTGATGGTGTCAATGACATATGGTTTACAGAAACAGACTATATAATTTTCTTGAGTCTCTAGCCTTTTGGAATGATGCATTTTTGCCTTAGAATAAAATAATTTTGTAAGGTACCACAGCTCCCTTAAATATATTACATCAGAGTTGTGATGATGAAATTCTGGATTTTAAAGGTAAGGGAGTGAGCTTCTACACTGAATAACTCTGGAGTGTGGATCACCTAAAACCTGGCTGACTTGCAATTTGTCTCTGTAGATGCTTTTCAATGGTTTGAATTGATTTTGGCTTTTCAAACTGTGGGGTAGCCAATAATTTGGCTTTTATTGGTTTTTAAGCATTTAGTTCTAACCAATTCTTCTTGCCTCATCAATAGGGTTTTAGAATAAAAGAAACAAATGAGGCTAGTTAACATTTTTTATTATTTATAGATATATTTAAGATATAAAAGCTTAGAGACTTTAATCTGAAAGGATATGCATGAGGTTATCTTATTTCTATGAGCAATTTCTCAGTATGTATCAAAGATAAAATCAAAGATAAAAATGGAAAGCAAGAGAATCAAGATATGCTCCCCCTTTTTATAAATATGTGAATATTTCCAAGAAAAACCTAAGTTCTCTATTTAATTTTGAAGTCAGCTATCATTTGCTAGTTGTGGGAAAAAGACAGAGTCAAATAATGCCAATATCTCCAAAGTTTATTCCATTGCAACATTTAGAACCCTCAATTGCCATGATCTAAATTTTGTTGGCAGATTGCCAGTTTCCACAATCCTCGCTTAATATTAATTTTGTTTGAGGGCTTTAAAGTGCTAAGTACCTAGGGAATATGCTAGGATTTAGCATCCATGTGCATTAACTCTACCATCAAGGCTGTTAATGGTAAGATTGAAAAAGGTCTTGCATATGGGGCCACAAAATCCTAAATACCTGCCCATATATGACTATTTCATATTTGCTTATTGCTTGAGGGGGTAGTTATGCTAACTGAGGTCTTATATTTCCTTTATATTTAAATTTCCACTTATCATCTGCACCAACATAGGCCTGGAAAGACAGGTTTGGAAGAAAAAATGTAATAAAAAACCATGTTTTCCAAGTAACCCTTTCCCATTTATCTAGAACTTTTCACATTTTAACAAATGTAAGAGAAAGAAATTTAAAAATCTTGCTTGTTTGGAATTAAGCATACTATGTTTTAATAAGGGGACTATAATCAATTAAAACCATGGCAAGGATGTATCCATTAAGAGCATATTAACTTAATATTTATTAAATTTGAATTAAATAGATACTATTGCTTCATCTGCAGTTGTGAGGAAAGCATAAATGGTATACCAGGACAGGGATGAAATGCTGCTACTGTAATCAAATCTAGAAACAACATTGTGCTTGCTTTTGGCACCCGTCAAGTGCCAGTTGGCTTATCATTTTCAGAACCGCTGGCTTGCCACACTACTAAAGCCATTCATTATAGCATGACTTTGCAGAAAAGGAAAGGGAAGAAAATGAAAGGAGAAAAATCAGAAATGATATTTCTTAGAGACGTTCAAATTAAGATCTTTTGATAAACAAGTCTAAAAACAAAAATGAGAAAACAGAACAATAGAAATAATAAAGATAACTTGATCCTCTCCCTGACTAGCTTCTGCCATCATAGGAAAAGAAAACAAAACCTTCAAGCTAGACAGCTGTCTAATTAATTAATTAATTTCAGAATTTAAAGATTTACAATTCATAAATTATACAAGCTGGATGTGGAGCCTCAAGATTTTTGTATCTCTCCTACTTTTGTATATACACAATAGGGTAAGCAAGTCAACACAGGGAGGTAGAGGCAGAAATATTAACACAATTTACAAGATGAAGAACAATAAAAAGGTGTCTGGGTGGAATGGGATTGAAAATACTGACCCTTCAGACATACACTTCACATGTGTGCTTGATTGTCAGATTCTATTGATTTATCTCAAGAATTATTGTGAATTTGCAGTTTTTAATTTATTCCCTTAAATAGTTTTGCAGAGTAACTATGTCTTAGGTACCATACACTGCAAGGATAAATAAGACCTAATCTTCATCTCCCAGGAGTCTACTATAGTGTTGAATAATACTGGATTGCATGGCCTTTGTTATAATGGAAAATATCAGAACCTATGACATAATTATAATCTGGCAGAGAAACTGAGTATTATATGATCAAGCTATGTCGTTGAGTGCGTATCCACTCCATGGTGCTCTGCTACTCTGAAAAATTACATTTACAAATGCTCGTTGCTAGCATTTTCAAAAAATAGAAAATGATGACATACTAAAATAAATCCAAATTTATTCTAGGAATTATTTGATGTAGAATTAGGGTATGAAGGTATTAGTCAAAAGAATGGAAAACAGAATGTACCTTCATGATCTACTTTTTAGTTTTAACTGCCTGGCTGTAACATTTGTACATTAGCTAAATAACATCTCAAAGGGAGCTACAGATAGAACCTTGGTGTCTACTGATTGTACATGTGTGAGTTTCTGCTCTCAAAGGATGGTCCTTAAAAAATTCCCTGCTGGAAGCTATTGTGCATATTGTGAAAGAACTGTGGCTAAGTGCCAATTGAGCTAGTACTGTATACTTGCCATTTAAAAAGAAGATTTCATACCACTTGATTATGTTAAATAGAAGTGTTTGAAATTTATACAGAATTACATCAAAATGGCACAGTAGTTTTATGTCTAAAGAGCTGCAATGACTCTATTCCATAACTAATGTCAATCCTTCTAGAAAGTTTAATGTGAGACCATCACAGAATGCAATACAAGAGGAATATAGAAAGCTTAGGAATTATAAAGGCATAAGTATATATTGTAATAGATTCCAAATCAATGTTTGCTCAGAATTAGATCTTTATCTATCTGCTTATATATCTATATACATTCTCAAATAACACAAATGTACCTGTTTCTGAATTTTCAATTACATAAAACCAGGTCTAACCTGATCAAGTAGGCACTATTGTATACTTTATATAGAATCAAAGTTCCAAGCTGCCTGTTATAAGGGGTTCTTGTGGAAAAACAATCGGTGTTCCTTCAATTACCTCTTCTGTAATTTGACCACTTCATGAAATTTGTATTGTTCCTTCAAATCAAGGAACAAGTGAGCTTCTGGAATCTCTTAAGAGGCTGAGAAACCAATTACACTTTCAGTAGATATATGTTATAGTTTATTAGTTTTTATAGCTTTTATGTTATGTTATATTATGTAATAGCTTTTATTAGCTTTTACACATGTCCGAAATACAATAAGCTGCCTTGATTGACAAAAAGAAATTGAAAAAGAAATTGATTACAACCATTGGTTCTATGTATTTGTCCTAAGGACCCATTAAAATAACAAGAATGGAAATTTCTGAAATCTGAAGCATTCCTGGAAGAAAATGTGAGGCAGAAATAGTGAGTAAGGAGAGGTGCAGGTCATGACCACAGGGATAGGTGAAAGAGTTCCAAGAATGGAGGAGAAAAACTAAGCCTAGGGTTAACAAAGAGATTCATGACATGTAAATTATATCTTGGCAAAGCTGTCGAACTTTTCCCCAGTGAAACAAGAGAACATCTATGAATAATGAGGCAGTCATTAGGTAATGGAACCCGCAAGACCCTTGTTCCTGTCTATTTCTTATAGGTTATTAATAAGAAACTACAGCTTCTGAGAATTTGTTTGAAAACAAAACAAGAAAAAAATGAGAATAGAGAAGGGCTTCTTGAGTAATCTCAGGACATTAGAGAAAAATGAACACAATTTCACTTTGATATTTATTACCAGTTTGGAAGGAAGAGAAAAACTCTTTTTGTTGTTTCAGAAGCAAGAAGTAACACTAAAATCATCACCTTTGTGGAAAATCCTTCCTTTGGTAACCTGCTCATGAAAAGCCTATTCCATCCTGGGGCACATGTTGTTCCTTAGTTTGTTTGAAAAAAGTTAAATATACTAATTCTATACCTAAGTAAACTTTAATAAAAATATTAACTATTAAAAGTAGCATCATTCAAGTGCACCAAGACAGGAAATTTTGATATTATCTTCCAAAAGTATGCATATATTCCTGATTTGTTCATAACTGTAAAAAATGTGAAAACAGAAATATTTCTATGGCTTTTTTTAGTTTTCAATTATAAATTATATATAACTCACAAGAAGCTTTTATAAATACCCAAGACAAACTTTTTTTTTTGAGACAAGGTTTCTTTTTGTAACAGAAAAAAAAATAAGAAAAACATCACCTTTCACCATAGCCACAAATAACATAAAATATGTTATTTTTGTTGGGGTAACCCTAACCAAAGAAGTGAAAGACATATTTGACAAGAACTTTATGTATTTGAGGAAAGAAACTGAAGAAGTTACCAGAAAATAGAAATATCTTCCATATTCTTGGATAGATAGGATCAACATGATAAAAATGGCAACCCTACCAAAAGCAATCTATAGATTCAATGCAATCCCCATCAAAATCCCAACATAATTCTTCATAGACCTTGAAAGAACAATACTCAACTTCATATGAAAAAAAACAAACAAAAAACCAGAATAGCCAAAACAGTACTGTACAATAAAGGAACTTCCAGAGGTATCACCATCCATAACATCAATCTCTATTAGAGATCTAAGTAATGATAACAGCTTGGTTTTGGCAGAAAAACAAAGAGGTTGACCAATGGAATCTCACTGAAGACCCGGATATTAATCCACACACCTATGAACACCTGTTTTTGTCAAAGAAGCTAAAAATATACAGTGGAAAAAAAAGAAAGCATTTTCAACAAATAATACTGGCATAATTAGATGTCAATATGTAGAAGAATGCAAATAGATCTATATCTATCCCCATGCACAAAACTCAAGTCCAAATGGATTAAAACCTCAATATATATCCAACCATACTGAACCTGATAGAAGAGAAAGTGGGAAGCAGCCTTCATGCATGGGCACAGGAGACCACTTCCTAACTATAAGCCACAGACACTGAGAGCAACAATTAATAAATGGGACTTCCTGAAACTGAGAAGCCTCTGTAAAGCAAAGGACACAGTCAATAAAACAAAAAGGCAGCCTACTGAATGGGAAAAGATCTTCACCAACCCCACATCAAATAGTGGACTGATCTCTAAAATATGTAAAGAACTCAAGAAATTAGACATCAAAATTCCAAATGATCCAATTAAAAATGGGGTACAGATCTAAACAGAATTCTCAGTAGAAGAATCTCAAAGAGCTGAAAGAAAATGAAGGAAATGTTCAACATCCTTAGGCGTCAGGAAAATGAAAATCAAAATGACTCTGAGATATCATTTTACACCAGTCAGAATGACTAAGATCAAAAACACCATTGATAGCCTATGCTGGAGAGGATGTGGAGTAAGGGAACACTCATCCATTCCTAGTGGGAATGCAAACTTGTACAACTACTTTGGAAATCAGTGTGGTGCTTTCTCAGAAAATTGGGAATCAACTTCCTAGGAATTACTCTGTTGGGCATATATCCAAAGGATACTCAATCACGCTACAAGGACATTTGTTCAACTATGTTCCTAGCAGCATTATTTGTAGTAGCCAGGGCCTGGAAAAAACCCAGATGCCCCTCAACCAAAGAATGGATAAAGAAAATGTGGTACACTTACACAATGGAGTGCTACTCAGGGTTAAAAAACAATGATATCTTGAAATTTGCATGCGGATGAATGGAACTAGAAAAAACCATCCTGAATGAAGTAGCCCAGACTCAGAAAGATGAACATGGTATCAATTCACTCATAAGTGGATACAAGCTGTAAGCAATGGATAACAAGCTTATAGTCCACGACCCTATATATGTTAAGTAACAAGGTGAACCCTAAGAGAAACATATATAGATCCACTATGTGAAGGGGAAATAGACAAGATCTCCTGATAAAATTAGGAGCATGGGGTGGAGGGACAAGGAAGGGTGGAAGGGAAAGAGAAGGAGAGAAAAAGAGGGAAGAAACTTGAGGAATGGGATAGTTGAAATGGGGGAAAGGCCAAGACAGGGAGGAAGGAGAGAGAGATCTTGATTGAGGGAGCCATTATGGGGCTAGCAAGAAACCTAGAAGTAGAGAAATTCCCAGGAATCCACAAGGATGACCCCAGCTAAGACCCTAAGCAATAGTGGAGAGGGTGCCCGAACTGGCCTTGCCCTGTACTCATATTGATGACAATCTTAAATGTCACCATAGGACCTTCATCCAGTAACTGATGGAAACAGAAGCAGAGACCCACAATGGAGCACTGGGCTGAGCTTCTAAAGTCCAATAGAAAAGTGGGAAGAGTGAGAATATGAGCAAAGAGGTCAAGACCATGATGGGGATACCCATGGAAAGAGCTTACCTAAAACATAAATCGAAGTGTGTATGTGTTTCTGTGTGTGTGTGTTTGTGTGTGTGTGTGAGAGAGAGAGGGGGGAGGGAGTGGGAGAGAAAGAGAGAGAGAGAGAGAGAGAGAGAGAGAGAGAGGGAGGGAGGGGGAGAGAAAGAGAGAGAGAGAGAGAGAGAGAGAGAGAGCCTTGACTGAGCATGACCTTTACCAACAATAACATGACATAAGGTCGGTTGTGCCTAATTGTCTTAAAGAGAAAAAGATTAATTTCTGCTCAGAGTTTTAGGTATTTCTACCCAAGATCAGAAGGTTCCCTTTTGGAGGCTGAGGTGAAGCAGAATAGCATGGTGGAGGAATATGATGGAATAGAACTGCTCACCTGATGGTGACTGAAAAACAAAAGTGGGATCAAAACAAAGAGTAGAGGATTAAATGTCTTTGCCTTACATAGCCTCTGTGGTCTATTACCTTCAAGTAGGGTCCAGCTTCTTTCTCTTATTACCCCCAATAATGTCATCAAGCTATACAGCCTTGGTAACAGACAGTGATCTAGTAATATAAGCTAACCTGTATTCTTTTCACTCTCCAAATCTTAAACACATAGTATATTCATTGGGAGTCATGCTGTATTTTGAAAAGTGAAAATTACAAGTATTTCACAACATAGATAAATAGTGGTCAGGTTAAATGCTGAGAGTGGTAGCAAGAATTGAAATTCTTGTACTGGGATTTTAGGAAGATTGTTTCAAATGTGGATATTTGCGGGTACAAAATCTGGAATGATGTGTAAAAAACACAGAAATTGGTATGCAACAATTTGTATAAAAGATGATAAGGTTTCAAACTTGGCCAATAGTAATAAAGAGAAAGAAAATGAAGTTGTAAAATAACTAGGAAACACAATCCATAGGCTCAAGAATGATGAAATGATAGATTACATATAATTTGTAATTCTTGGGACTAATATGTTTCAGCTCTTTATTCAACCAGATTTTGGAACACTTGCACATACAAATTGAACCAGCTTAGGGATGGGACCCAGTTCTAACCATGAGATTCATTCATGTTTAATACATGCTTTGGACACTTAGTCTGATGATAATTTTCTGGGTTTTTTAATATATTTTTATGCCTGAAATAAAGCATTTGTACATTGAACTATCAAACTTAGGGAGTTCAAATTTTCAAAGTAGAGATGCTAAATCTATGTGAGAAAAATCTTTTTTGAGCCCAGAAAGTTTCTGCTACAGTTTGAATATGAAATTGCCCTGCGGCCTCAAGCGTAGAGCGCATGCTCTCCCAGTGGAGGGACTAATTTGAAAAGAACTAGAGGATGTGGAGCCTCGCAGGAGGAAGTAGGTCACTTGAGACACGACTTTGACACTGATTTCTCGGCTTTGGTCCCTTTCTCCACTTTGTGCCCTGTCTACTGTGAGA
This sequence comes from Ondatra zibethicus, assembly GCA_004026605.1. NCBI lineage: Eukaryota > Metazoa > Chordata > Mammalia > Rodentia > Cricetidae > Ondatra > Ondatra zibethicus. The sequence goes on along the minus strand of PVIU01005297.1, from coordinate 100,037 downwards.
GGTGAACGATTTCCTATGCCAGTGGTCTTGCTACCGACTGGTCTTCCCAAATGCTTGAGGCCAAACAACCATGTCCAACTTCTCAGAAAAATGAATTATAATAACTCTTTCCTCCTCTACATTGTTTGCGTCAGGGGTTTGGTCGCTGTAATGGAAACGCTATCCAAACATTTCGAATTGGTTCTCAGTAGGCTGAATTTAAAAGGGACGCTTTTGCATGTAAGCAAGTGAAGAGACCCCGGTAAGGGGAGACCCTCCAGCAGACGCTCCCCACCAAGAGAAGACTCCAGTAGACTTCGGCTGCACAAGCAAGAGGCGTTTATTAGTTGGTTACACAGGCCTGCGGATGCTGCAGCAATCGGGTTGCTGAGCATGCCGGGCTCAGAGAACAAAGCAGTTTATATAGGATTTTAGGGCAGGCAGCTTTAGGGTACCCAGCAACAAGTATTTCATTAGTTCTATTCATATAGAGCATAGGGTTATTTTGGGGCACAGTGATTTGTTTCACTTTGGATTTCACAAAAACAGACATGATGAGGACACTGTGTTTGGCAGGGTCTTACTTCCCTTCTTTATCACTCCTATTTTGGCTATCCCAGGTGGGTTAGTTGGTGAGTCATGGGCCATGGTGCCCATCTGTTGCTCCCCTTTATCTTTTGGTCCTTGACTGACTAGGAGGGTACCTAACTTTGACTTTATTTCTTCTATTTTTTAATTCTTTCACAAGAATGTCCTTTAATCACTTTAATAAATGCATTTATATTAAACATTCGATATACTAGATTAAATATAGGCAAAGATTATCAAGAAGGTAAAATTAACTTAGGAAAATGAGTAAGATGTCTTCAGGGCAGTGTGTAAGGAGAAGCTTAAAAAACAAAGGAAGGAGATACCGACACGACTGTGCCTAATGAGACCAGGAGAAAGCTGCCTGAACTCACACAACATCAGCCAGCGACTCCATTCACACAAACAAGACGCACATGGCAAGCCCGACACAAGATTGTCGAGGGGAAGCTGAGGAAGCAGAGGTCCTGTTGAGGAATCGGGCCATTGGGAAACATACTGCCTCAAGGTGTGTCCTTTAGGTGCAGGAACTGCCACGGAGACACTCGTGAAGGCCCCTCTGTAGATGAAGAGGGGAAAGCAATCTGTAAGTGCTTTTGGATTAATTTAATTCTCAACTGTTTTTAAAAATAATATATTAGACTACATCTGCTAGGGGTTTTTTTAGGTTTTTTTTTTTCAACTTCTGTGTGTTTTTTGGCATTTCTGCTTCTGTTTTTTAAAAGGTCCCACGATGCCATAAAGATGAGTCTGTATGTAAAGGCATTTGCTACCAAGCCTGATGACCTGCGTTTGATTCCCAGAACCCACATGATGGAAGGACAGAACCCAAAACTGTCCTCTGACCTCCACATAAGCTAAATAAATAAACAAGCAAGCAAGCAAACAGACAAAATATATTAAATTATTGTGGGATCTCAAGTCTCTCTCAGTGGGTTCACAATTCCAGAGCTATTTTCATGATAGTATTAAGATATTTGCCTTCTTTTACACTGGTTTCTTCATAACTTTCTTTTTATATATGTACTATAGCATGGTTTTGTATATAATGATTAGATTATAATTTTTTTTTATTCTCCACAAAACCCAAGGTGAATGGTCTCATTCTTCTGACATACAATATGATCTGGAAATCTGATAATTTTTTTTCTTTTTTAATTACTGGACTAAATTATATTACATACAATTTATGTAATAAATTCTCAACTTTTGGTACTTCAGAATTTGATTGTAGTTTTGCTAAGGTTTCTAATGAGGTAGCTCAATTAAATTCTGATGATTGAAATAGTCTTATGTTAATGTATTAGTGGCCTTATGAGGAAACCTTATGACACAGACATGCATAGGGAGACCAGGCAGAGACAGAGAAAACGGCCAACTGCAAGCTAAGAGCAACACCCGGAGCAGCAAGACTGATAGCATCATGGTATTGTACTTTCAGCCTCCGAACACAAGAACATAATTTTGCTTTAAGCTACTCATTGGCTGTATTTTATTATGAAAGCCCCAACAAATTAATAGAGGTATTGACAGACTGACTGATTAACTATAATCTTCATAAAAATATTTAGCAATATTTCTCAAAAGCTCCCAGAATCTTGTCACTCCGTTTATCAAACTGTATTATGAAGCACAAAATCTGAAGACTGTTGGTGTGTATTACTTAAAGGAAGGGACTTGATGGTGTAAAAATTTAGGAAAATAATGGATTGTAGCACAATTCATCAGAGATCCTCAAGCACAGTTTCCTATGCAAGTGACTAAGATGGGGTAGTAATGTGTCCCTGCCTTACAATGTGCGCTCGCGTCTTTCATTTGGACTAGGAAACAAATAGTTTACAAAATTCAAAATTTAATTTATTTGTTTATTGCAGAATAGAGTCATTCATCATTTAAGCTCATATCTTTCTCCAAACAAAGAAAGCATTTGCCTCCTGCTTTTGTTTCTATGACCAATTTAGATGGAAGATTTTGCGATTGTTCTGATAAGTCTAATCCCTTCCTCAAAAATACTAATTGGCAACAAGTGCAATTTCATTCCCTTCTATTGCCCATTTCTAATATTCCCTCTCATCTTTTCATCTCTTTGTCTTTACGCTCTGTATTCTGGGAATGTTTCTCAAGATTTTCCTTAATCATTGACTTAATTTGTAGTGTCAATTTTGTTCTTTTTGTTAGGAAAGCTGATACGAATTCAAATATTTTATTTCAGCTTCCTTACAATGGTTTCTCATTTCATCCTGCTCTCTTTCACATCTGTCTGCTATTCATTCAGCATGGCTTTCATCTGAGGTGATTTTGTCTTATTTAATGTTTCATCTCCTCCTTCGGTGTTCACACGCCTCCATTTAATAATGAGTACGAAATCAACTTCCAAAAGCACTTCTGTTTGCTGCAGTATGGCTTGTTTTCATTTCCACTCCAATTCATTACTTTTCAGCTTAGCTTATGATGTAGTACTTTCCTAGGGTTGTGGCTGAGTGTGCATGAGTGTGTTGCATGTATAGGCATATATTGGTATGTATGAGAGTGGATACGTGTGTGCAACACACTCATCCTAAGATGGCTCTTTGAGCTACTTTGCCAGCATTCAGGGTTGTCCTCACGGCTTCTTCAAGTGCTGCTTATATTGACTCTAAGTTATTACGTCAGGAGCCTGATTCCTTGACCTCATAAGTTTATAGCATCCAATTATTAATCATTTAACATTAATGATTGTTAGCTACTGAGTAAATGTTATACTCCAGGTACCATTCTAAGTTCCTAACATTATTTCACATATTTAAGTCTTTAAAAGTGTATGGGGATACAAGGTATAGGGAACTAAAGTAAGTTGCCTAAGCCCACATAATATACTTAGGTACTAAAGTCAGACATTTGAAAGTTTTGTGATGTTGTCTCTCCTGGGTGCTATGGGACAGGGAAGGAGCTTCATCAACTGGGCCATCCTCTCAACAAACAGATTTCTAATAATTCCATGATTATTTAAAGGAGATCGGTGGCTCCTCTGCTGCTGGAATAACACTTTCTGAGAGCATTGCCTGTAAATTTGCCTCTCCATCTAGGTTCCTCTGACAAATGATTGCAAGTGAGTACAAGAACTAAGTGAGTAGTACAGAAGCAAATTCTGCACTGCCCAGGCCTTCCTCTGTTTAGCTCAGTGGTGCTCCTCAAAACAACCTTCAAATAGGGATTTTTAAAAGTCATTCTGAAGGAGATACTAGTGTGTCATTGTTCTGTCCAGCTCCGAAAGTAGCTTTTGCATAGTGGAGAGATGTGTAGAGTCTCCTCTGTTAAGACATCAAGTTTTTGACACAAGCACACAGTGGGATTGGATGGAAATGTCCCTCTTTGTTCCTGCCTGCCCCTTATAATCTGCCTTAGGGCTCCTTTACTTTGGTCATGGAAATTCCTTCTGGGGTCACACAGACTGTAAAGAATATGCCTAGTTACTGGCGTGAAAGAAAGTGCTGGTTTCGTGCATTTGCATAGACATATGAAAAGGAATGCTTGATCATATATTTTATACCAAATGGTGAGCTATATTCTTTGGGCCCACATTTTGGAGGGTCAAGAACCAGGATCAGAAATGGAAATGTGCCAATAAATTAGTCAATCTCAAAATTAAACAAATAAATAAAACATTTAAATCAGGGTTATACTGGTTAAGGAAAAAGTCCTGGGAGCTAAGAAAGAAGATCTACTGAATTTAGCATCTACTGAGAATAAGATTCTTTCCCTCCTGTCTTTAGCTGCTTTGAGGACTAGCAAGAAGTTTCCAAGGAATAATGATTTTAATTAATCTATAATCAATATTAATCAGCAAGGCAAAAAGTAAGTGCCATCATAATGCTCTTCTCAAGTGCTAAGGACTAAGCTGAAGGGTCATCATAAGAAGACACCTCAGTCAGAATGGATGAACTTTCCTGTATTGGCCTATTTTTTGGACTTCCCCTTTATCTGATTACATTTTATCTTTGAGAATCTAATATATATTGTATGAAATATTCAAATATTCTATTTTGAGTGAGTAAGAAAATAGAAGGGCCAAAGAGTAGACTATGGAATTTTAAGTAGCAATGGCATATAGGGTAGATTACCATCGGGCCTTCCTAACAGGAGTTGTAGTCTGTGAGATGTTTAGAAAAGGGACTAGCTAAGTAATGGTTATATTCCTCATCACCAAAATCCATGACATAATTAACTTGTCTAGTTATTACTAAAGTTGGAGGTTTCCTATTGAGCCATTGATTAGAGCTACTTACATGCAATGCCCACAGTTGAAGCAAACAGCTTTTTTCTTAAAATCTGTCAGGCAGCTCCTGTACTATTGATGATATTTTTACTTGTATCACCCAGTTCATAACATTTTAATATTTTGGGCATATATTTCTTAAAGTAACAGATACTTAAATGCACTAAATATCTAGTAAATGACAAATGCAAAATTGAATTTTATGCATCAATTAGGAAAGTTATATTACAATGGACAAAATGAACTGTATTTTTTTCCAATAAACAAACCCCGTTTCTATGAATTATAGAAAGGATATTTTATTTTTCACCTAAAATTAAGTAGATTTAATATTCTAAATATAATTAAGCTTCGACAACCATTGCAGGTTTCTGTAGTTTTTACTACATTTATGGTGTGGGACAATCATCTATATTCTGTCAATTATATTTTAAATAAATGCTGATTGGTTGATAGCCAGGCAGGAAGTATAGGTGGGAAAACCAGACAGGAAATAGAGGTGGGGCAATGAGAACAGGAGTATTCTGGGAAGAAGGAAGCTCTTTTGCCAGTCCTGCCCAGGCCACTGAAGAAGCAGGATGTGACCTGCCCTGCTGAAAAAGGTACTGAGCCATGTGGGTAACATAGATAAGGATAATGGATTTAATATATATTATAAGAGCTAATACTAAGCCTGAGCTAATGGGCCATTCAGTTTATAACTTATGGAGACCTCTGTGTGATTTTCTTTGGGACTTGCCAGCTGTGGTAACTGGGCAGGACAGAAACTCCAATGAGCAGGCCCTCATGTTACACATTTATCTTTGGAATACTTATCTAAGGAAATAATTTATGCAGATAACTTCCTGCAACAGTTCCCCAGAGAGCTAAAGAACATGATTCAACAGCACTGTCAGTGTTAGGTGGCTGAGATGGCTAAGCACTTAAGAGTATTTTCCTTTTGCAGATGACTTGACCCAATTTCAGCTTTCAGCACCCACATCAGACAGTTTGCAGTTTCTTATAACTCCAGCCACAGGCATCTTCAGTTCTCTTCTGGACTTTTCAAGCACCCATACTCACACATACATAAGGCCATGCACATGCTCACATGCATGCCTGTGCATGTGCATGCACACACATGCACACATTACAGAGTAAATAAATTTTTAGAAAATAAGTGTTGGCATTTATGTACAAAATCATATGAAAATATGTAGGGATACTTGAGGTTCTAGAAATCCTGTATTGTCAAAGTAAATTTAAAGTAAAACTCTAGCAACAGTGCTATACATTTACAAGCAAACAAAACCAATTAGTGTTTGATATGTATTTATTTGTTTTTGTCTAATTGTAAAAAAATTCATGATGATTTTTCTATATATTAAAATTTAATTTAATTTTAGGGGATGTTGTAGAATAATCCTTTTGCACACTGTGAATATTTGTCACGTGGATTGGTTCAATAAAAAGCTGATTGGACAGTAGCCAGGCAGAAAGTATAGGTGGGACAACAAAATTAAGGATGCAGGGATGAAGAAGGGTAGAGTCAGAGGAGTCACAAGGAGACATAGAGGGAGCAAGACATGCTGGAAGACAAATAATGCCACAGCCATGTGACAACACATAGTTGAACAGAAATGGGATAATTTAAGTTGTAATAAACCTGAGCTTTCAGCCAAGATTTATAATTAATATTAAGTCTCTGTGTCAATTGTTTGGGAACTGGTAGGTAGGACAGAAACTTCTACCTAAAATGGGGATTCACTTTTATTTTTGCTTTGAATTTTGTGTTAAATTTTATTGAAATATATTTGACATCATATTTAAGGCTGAGTGCTACAAAGTATATCACTGTCTGCTATAAAGTCTATCAGTGTCCAGTTGTGGGTCTCTGTATTAGTTACCATCTACTGAAAGAAACTTCTTTGATGAGGGTTGAGTGCTGATATATGGGTATAGCAACATGTCATTAAGATTCACTGTATTGCTCCATTTCTTTAACAAAATAATAGTAGTAGGTTTTGTCCTAGTGTTCATGAATTATCTAGTCTAAGGTTCTTATCAACTTAAGCATTGTAAAGTATGGATTCTATATCATAGACTGGGCCTTAAATTCAATCGATGATTATGCAATAATATATATACAATGTATATATATTAACAATGGGTTATAAAATGCCCATAACATTTGTACCACTATTGCACGTATATATCTTGCCGGTAGATTCCAAACCCCTCCCCTCAGGGATCTACAAAGAAGACAAGGCAGAAACTTTATGATCCTAGAGGTGGTTGATGACCACAAGGAAACAGCACCACCAAGACACAATAAGAATGATATACATATAAGTTTATAGAGATTATGATATCAAACCCTAGATCTGCTCTGGTTCAAAGCAGAAAAAATTCTAGCAAGGGGAAAGGGAAAGGGCATAAAATCTCATCTACAGCCAAGAAGATAATTGCTGCTGATGCCTGCTGGGGGAAAAAAAGTTTTCTCCAGTGTAGCATCACTAGGTATATCAACGATACTCCATAGTAACCTCCATGCCTAGGAGTAATTGACTAACAAGAAACAGACTTTATGTTTTTCTATATTTGCTTTGTATTTTGTTTTGTTTCAGTATTTTTTTTAGTTTTTTGTTTGTTTTTGGACTTTGTTATTTTGTTTTTGTGTTTTCTTTAAAGAGAGAGACTATGAAGTTGAGTGGGGGGTAAAAGAGAACAGAGGACTTGAGGGAGCTGGAGGTGGGTTGAAAAGAATGTGATCTAAATATATTGTATGAGGATGTTTAAATGAAAATAATTAAAAATCATTTTAGTATCCATTTTTGTCAAATTATAATCTTTTATCACTTAATAATAGAAGAGAAGAAACCTTTTAAGCACATAAAAAGATGACATTTTGTTGGAATTCAGTTGAGTAATGATTTTATCAAATAATATATTTCTTTTAAAAATACTATTAAATAAAATATCACATAAATTGGACAGAATAGAAAGAAATATGTCATCTTAAAGCATATGTCCCACTTTGTATGTAACTGTGTGTAATCCTTCAATTATATAAATGTGTTGATATATACTTGAAATATGTGAAATATATAAAGAGTAACTTTATCAATACATTATGACAATTATTTTATGACAGATATTCATGTGACTTCTATGGAGAGAAAAGGTACCTGTATAAATAATCTTGAATAGTGTAGCAGGGAATTTGTAAAAGAAAAAGCTGGAAATTACACCACCAAGTTAATTATACTCTTCACCGCAATTCCCTTGAGAAAGCTTATTCCTAGCAATCAGTAATTTCCATCGGAGAGGTATATGTATGTCTGTTACAACGACACAGCGTCTCTATGAAACAAGTTTGGAGGTCGTCTTTCTTTTTTTGTAATAAGAGTCATTCCACAGATTTCTAAGAATATTGGTCTTGTTTTTGGCACACCCTAATCTTCTCACCATGAACAAGCTTTTGCCAGCCCTGAGGCTGCTGACATAAACATGAGTGGGTTCTAAGGGAGATCCAAAATATACGTTGACAAGCCATTTTGAAGAGTGGCTTTGAAATGGCATGTTCAGCTTTCCAAAACCAGTTTTATAGTGATGGACAAAATTACTTTTTTGGCTGCATAAATATTGATAGACTTCCTTTCCATTCCAGCCCTGTTTTCCCTCTACAGTGCTGTGTGTGTTGGCACTATGATAGTTTCATTTGGGTCAACTTGGTTATTCTACAGACCAAGCCTATTATATTCTCTCTGTTACTTGTCTGAGTACTACAATTGGACATTAATGACTTCATTAGTATAAATTGAAATATGAAACACCAAAAAATAAAATATCATTTGAAAACTAAGTTATTGAGAAATAGTCAAGGAAATTTAAATACTAATCACTATGAATTGGTGTTAGACATGTTTTTTTTTATCAAACTGTAACACTCTATCTCATAAATACATATAATTATCCTATGTAAACATTAAAAAAAGTGTTGTTGTAAGAGAAAAGAAATTTTTCTTTGAAAATAATGATAAGAGTTTATTGGAAAACATACAATTCTGAATAAAAAAATCAGATTATATAGCTGAAAGATCAGAAAGAGGTGCCTTAGTGAAATGTCAATGGCAGATAATTAAGAAGAAAGAAAATTTAACATTTTGCCTCTTCCGCTTTAGAGACTGGAAGACTAAATCTAGAGGAATCCAGTTATTTGCAGAGTCAACAACTTACCAGAGTTGGAAATCATCAAAACCATGATCCACTTGAACCACAAAGATGCCCCAAAGTTACTTTAGCTCTTCCCAGAAATATCAGAAATGCTAATGCATGAACAACATTTCAGGGACAATGAATTATCTGAAGATATAGGTTTGCTTGATGCTTGGAATATTTTAATATATTTAACAAATTGTGCACCTTGCATACTATATGAGGGAACCGATACTGCCTTTTCGGTTTTCCATAGCTGTAATCCTTTATCTTACAACCATCACTCATTTTCTACCTGGACAATCTGAGCTGACAGTTTCATCACTAACTTTCTTAGTCCAGCACATCCTAAAGTGAGGAGTGAGCTGTGGTTCTTTTAGTGGAATTCTGAGTCTATCTTCTCCAGTTTCTAATGGCATTCAGCAACTCCTCTCAGAACAAGTAAATATGGTCTTATTTATAAAATAGAAATCCTGAACATAGTCTAATTATCTCTCAAACTGTCCTACTTAGATATTTTTTCCTTTTCCCTGGAACCAACTTTTAATTGACCAGGAGCAGCACCAACAACTCAAGGCCAATCAGGACGTGAAAGAAAGAAGTGAGGCTACACAGGGAGCTGCAGGAAAATACATCTGGCACCATCTGATGCGAGGAAGGAGAGCAAAATCAGCCCAGCTCACTTGAGCACTCGTAGCAAAGACTAACTATAAATACGTTAAATGGGTAGCAGGGTAGAAAGCAACGAATGCATTGAGTTCCTTCCTACTATTTATTTTCTGCGTTTTTTTTTCTTTTTCCTTTGCTTCTCTTTCTTCCTTTATGTCTATGTGAAGCATACATTTCCCAGACCAAACCAGCCTGAAGAAATATCTTTAATACCATACCAATGAAAATTGTTGCTGATACATGCTTTTCTTCAAGAAAACTTTAGGCATGCAAGCCTATTCTTAGCCTTCTTCCCCTCTGTGTGCTTTCAACATGTAAGGTCATAAGCCCTACTACATGCTTTCTTTGTCTCAGTGGACAATTTCTCGATTCTCATGTCTCAGTCTTATTACATATAAAATCATACCTTATTAAATAACAATAAAAGTTATCTTCTATCATAGGCAATTTGAAGATAAGATAGTACACTCTTGGGGTCTGAGAGCATGTCTAGCACAGAGTCAACATCTAGATGTAGGGCTCACGAATGCAGCCAGTGAATGAGTTCAATTTTTTAGCACTAAAATAAAATGCAGTTGTCAATTATTGCTCCTATTGCTGAAATTATTTTTAGACATATACATATTTTGTTTCAAGCCAACATCCAGTAGCTTGAATGTTTCTAGTTCTGACCAGTATTTAATTTAATGTTTCAGTTTCTTAAATTTCCCATGCAACAAGTTCTCCACTGGCATAGCATATTCAGATTCCCGCTCTCATCCACATCTTGTCTCATAAACAGTAAATGTTCTAATGGACCTTGACTTGCTTCTTCTTAAATATAATTTCCATTTCTGTTAGTAGTCACTGTAGAATGCTCAAGGAAGAATGTTGGTTTTAAAGACGAAGTATCAAGGTTTAGTTTCAATTCTGTTCTGTTTAGTTGTTTTCTCTATGATGATCTCTTTATGATGTTTATGCAATAGGTTTACCTATTGCAAGGTACATATTAGCTATTACCTAGGCTTACCTACTCCCTTGTGGGAACCACATCCCACAAAGACAGATGGATAAATACTTAATTTCCACTTGGAGCAAGCTGAGCAGAAGTAGTATTGAGCCATTTAAAACAAAAAGCAAATAGGAGATTCAGAATTCCACATTGCTGGTGTCTCCTTTAGGAAACCACATTTTCTATCTCAATCTGTTGTTTGTGAATAAGCTAAACATAATCACCAGATCATTTTACCATGGAAGAGACAGATTAGAATTTCTTCCTGTAAGTGGCACAGTACTGCCTCATAGTATCATACCTCCTGTAATAAGTACTAGATTCTCTCTTACTGAGTTTCTTATTTTTATTTGGAAATAGAATGCTACTCTGTTATCTACCTTGACTTGTATGTGTTTATGATATGTGTGTATGGGCTGGAGAGATGGCTCAGAGGTTAAGAGCATTGCCTGTTCTTCCAAAGGTCCTGAGTTCAATTCCCAGCAACCACATGGTGGCTCACAACCATCTGTAATGGGGTCTGGTGCCCTCTTTTGGCCTGCAGGCATACACACACACAGAATACTGTATACATAATAAATAAATATTTAAAAAAAATGATATGTGTGTATGTGAATGTGAGTACATATCCACTCAAAGACGAAGGCCAGAGGAAATCTCCTGTGTGTAAGTGGCCTCCACTTTGTGATAGGTATCTCATGTTCTTCATTGCTATGAATTCTGGGTGAGTTTGTCCTTGAGCCCCTGCAGAGTTCCTTGTCTATCCCCCACCACTGGCACCTGCATCTCTATCACCTGCACCACCTCATCCAGCTTTATATAGACTTGGAGGATTCCAAGTCAATTCTCATCACTGCACAGCACACAAGTAAAATGTTTTAATGTATGTAAAGCCCCTATCATGTTGCTGAAAGAGCACTATAACATGCTGCTTAAGAATTCAAAACTCAGTTGGTGAAATCCTGTATTTGAAGTAAGCTTTGATAATTCATTTTCACAAGATTTTAAGGAGTCCTAGTTAGTAGTATTTGTGATTTCTCTAATTACAGCTTGGCATGGTAAGATTAATAAAAAATGAAATTAATGCAGATAATATTTGCACACAGATTTAACTTATAAAAGTTAACACTCACAGTTTGCTTTACCTTTGGGGCTATGCCTCTTAGAAAATATTTTAATGGCACACAGTAGTGGATTTTCCTCGGACTTTTGTTAATTAATTGAATTAGTATCAACTCTAGTTTACTGCTTATTAGCATATACAATATGTATATATATATATACAGAAAATGTTTTTTTTCATATAATTTCACAAGCGCCACCAACTTACTTCCACCAATTTAACTGTGGCATCTGCAGCATAGTTTGCACACCTTTGTTTAAAATACATTATTTTATTTTGCAAATATTTGAAAGTTGCCATATTGCAAATTTTGCAGACCCTGGTTCTACATAGGCTATGATATTATGTTATGTTCTACACAGCTTAACAATTATTTTTTTTTCCGTTTCAAAATGTTTTTTCAGGACAAGTTAAAACACTTGCGAATGATAATACACCTTCCTATTTGTAAAACAAACCCTGAAATGCTCCCTAGCCTGGAGCTGTAGCAATTATTAGATCACAGTCACACTGTCAGGACTAAATGTCTTACATCCTTGCTGGAAGAGAGGAAGACCCGAAGATTACAATACATTTGAACAAGAAGGCACTAACTTTGCATTATTTTCCATTCTTCCCCCTGTCTTTGTCAGGAGAACGGATCCATGCTGTGCTATTCTCTGTGCTGGTTGCCACCTTTGTCATGAGAATGAGACACCAGAATCAGAGTGTTTCCTCTGAGATATAATAGCATGCTTTCCGACTCTCACCTCTCACAAGATGTTGTATTTAGCTGGGTTACAGCCTCTGAATCTCTTAGGGCATCAGCATGACATTCACCTAAGGTGTCCTTTTTGCCTCTATTCAGGTACAAGTGTTTGATGTCTTGGTCAGTTTTGCTGTCCTTCTCTCGCTAAAGCACATCTTGTTATCCCTCCCTCCCAAACTATTATTCTGGTCAATCTAATGAATATTGAAAAATATTAGATACAAACACATACACTTACTTTGTCATTTTAGCTGTGTACTGCTTACCCATGTTTAATTTTCCAATTATACATAGGAGTATTTTTAAAGTGTGCATCAGGATACAGTATGGACACTTATAGAGTGTTCATTTACACAAAAGTGTACTTACATTTTCTTTAGACATTTATATGCTTTCGTTTTGTTTAAAATTGGAGAATGTTTTTAAATGACTTTGCCCTCCATTCAGGATACATTGTAAGTGTTGCTTACATTTTCAGATTGTGCTGTCCTGCTGAATAAAATAAAATCTGGCTGAGAAGAAGTCATTTATTCTTTACAAATGTTGGAATATATTAGCCAATGAAAGAGACATCTATAAACAGCTGTATCTTACAATAAAGGCAGAATTTCTTCACCATGTAAAAGAACATGTTAAGCATGGGAAGTCCTTTAGAAATCTGTTAGTATAGAAGAAGGGAACAGCATAACCTGACTTCTCATACTGTGCATGTCAGAGATGCTTTTATTTTAAAATTTTTAATTAAAATATGACTGTATACTTTCTACCCTTCCTTCCTTCCAACCCCTCCAAGTTGTCTTACTCTCAAGTTTTTGCATGACTCCTATTATTTTATTTTATTGCTAGAAACATATGATAAACATACAAACACAACCAGCTGGATCTGTTCAGTGTTGTTTGTATGAATATGATTTCAGGAGTGACCACTTAGTACTGAATAACTAATTAGGGGGATTATCCCTGGAGGTGATAATTTCCCTCTCTCAGCAGTCATTAGTTCTTTGTAGCTCTTTTTCTAGCAGTGGGCCCCCTTGCACTATGTCTCCTGATACTGTCACTCTTCAGGTCTTATTTAGGCAACTGTGTATTGAGGCATTATGTGTGTGGTTTCTATTTTATTACTAGAAGACTCTCACAAGTGACTTCTTGGTCCTCTGGCTCTTACAATCTTTTCATTCTCTCTCTCTCTTTTATGATGTTTCCTGAGCCTTAGGTACAGGATTTGTGTTGTAAATGTATCTTTAGAATGGTAAGTCTGCCATAGTCAGTTGGTCTCTGCATTTTGGCCCGTTGTGGTTTTCTGTAATATCTGCTGCAAGGGAAATTAATTTATTTTGATGATGCGGGAAGGCTACACTTATTGGTGGGTATACAGATAAGTTTTTCAATGTAGCTAGATCTATGCTGGCCTAGTAAAGTTGTAGCAGATCTTTTTCTTTAAGATCCATTACTTCACTAGCCCCAGGGAACTAGTTCTTATTCTCTCTGCCTTGAAAAAATAATTGTCCTAATATTGAATTAAAGCAGTACAACAAACAATATTATTGTTTTTAGTTTGTGTTAGATGAGGGAAAATAGAGTCCTCACTAAACATTTTAATTGTGGAGTTAGGATGCAGGCATTTTCCCTGACTGGCTAAGAAGCAACATGCCTCTCGTAGCAATCTGGGAACTCCTGGATTTGGCCTCACCTCTTAATTGGCATGTGGACTTGCCTGCTTCTTCTATAGCATTTGCTGTATTGTCATTTTCAAACAAAGCCACAATAGTGACACATATGTCAAAATCATTGACTCACTAACACATCAGTGATCTGTCTAACCCTCTTCTTCAGAATATTCAAGGACATATGATCCCTTTGATGTCCTACACATGGCAAGTGAAAGGCATGTGCACTAACCTAACGCTCTTCTTCATCACCAAGATGGACATTCGATTTCTTGTTGTGTCTACTCCAATAGGTGTGGAAACATCCTAGACTGAAATTACTTAGATTGCCACGTAGAATCAGGGGGCAAGATCTTCACTGCCATTTCAAGTTTCAATCAATCCAATGTCATCGATCCATGTCCTCACTGGGCTTCTTCACAGAGAGGTGAGAATAGGGAAGCCAGAGTTCCTAGGTAGTATATTAGTCACTTTACTGTTGCTGTGAAAGCACCATGAGGCCCCTTAAGGAATAGAGAGTTTATTAGACCTTACAATCCTGGAAGGATGGGAGTCCATTCCAACATGGAGACAGCAGGCAGCAGCAGGAGGGCTGATATGAGCTGAGAGATCATATCCCCTTCCTGCAAGTACAAAGCAGGAAGAACAAACTGAAAGTAGGGCCAGGCTATATACTTTCAAAGACTATCTGCAGTGATACACTCCCTCCAACAACACTGAACTTCCTAAACCTCTCTAAGCAGCACCACCAACTGGAGACTAAGTTTGCAAATGCCTGAGCCTAAGAGGGACATTTCCTAATTAAACCACCACAGGAAGATTTATTTATATGTCTTTTTTATTGTATAACTCCCTCAAGATGGAATAAGTCCCTCCTCTGTTATCACTTTGTCAATCCTATGAAGTATCTGTATATCCAGCTCAGTAAAACCAATGTGAGTAAACTATAATTTTTAAGTATATATTCCTAGATATGATAAAAATTACCAAGTTGTGCTATTTATTGTCTTCTAGGCCACGGTGAGAAATGTTTTAGTGCAGTGTGTTTGTGTCTTAGAATTAAGTATGCGTCAGTGTTGATATTAGAATCTAGCATTATAAACATCATGTTCAGGCAACAGAGTTGCTTGTGTCTGGCAGACTGGTGAGTGGTAAAGTCACCTTCAGAAGAAGTTACCTTTGACAGTTGCTTCTGTTAGTCAACAGAGAAAGGCAGCCCTTCACTCTAGCATCTGCCGGGCAGCACTGACCTCCCACAGCTTATTTGACAGTAGCCAGCGTTCAGATGAGTTGAGAAGCTTCAACTCTGTGCTTATTCTCCTGGGGACTAAGCCTTGAAGCTGAGGGTCAGAGTCTTCTATAGTGTGGAGCAGTCAGCCTTTCCTGGAGAACATATGGCCAGGAGAACTTTTAATGGACAGTAAAGTTGTCCTAGAGAGACTCAAAGAAAACAAATCTTACTTCATTTTTCCCTTAGAGCAATAGGTCCTACTAGTTTAATTTGACCTCTAGCCAGGTATTTAATCAACTCTGGACTGGTACTTAAATTATCTTTCCAATAAGAAGAAAGAAGACATAAAGCTGACATTTTTTTTAATGATACCCAACTAAATGAGACCATTGGAGGGATTTTACTTGGAATAAAGCTATTTGTTTGTAATTTGCTCATGCATCTTTGTGGTTATTGGTCAGATGGCTATCACTCACAAGAATAGGGAATGTTTTTATTTTCTTCTCCCATGTTTCAACCTCCTGGCTGAATGTTTGATACAAAAAGGGGATTAATAACTACTTGATGAATTAACAAATAAATAAACTTGTTCTAAAAGACTCCTGTCTTCCCCCACATTATGAAGTAGCTTATGAATTTTCTATTTAAGGGGGAAAATTAGACTCTATTCAAGATAGGAATCCCTCAAGAGAGTTTTCTGCCTAAAACTAGATAGCAATCAAGTCTCAGACTTACTAAGCTTACATTTTAGAAAACAATGTGTCCATGGTTTACTTCTAAATCAAAGGGACCCGTCACTATTTAAGAGAATATCTCAATTTTTTTCTTGTATATATGTGATAAATTTCATCTAAACTTAAAGGTAGAAGTTATTTGTGCATGTGCATGTATGTATACTTGTGTGCGTATGTGAGTGTGAGCACACACATACCATAGTAAGTGTGTGGATGTCAGAGGACAACCTTCTGTTTGGTCTGTCATCTTCTACTTTGATACAATGTTTCTTTTGTTTATTGTTGCATAGGCTTGTCTACATGGAACATAAGCTTCTCCTGTCTTCTACTCTCTCCCTACCAAAGCGGTGCCCTTAGAGTCAGCTAAGACATTTGGCATTTTGTGAGTTCCGGCCATCAAGCTCAAGTCCTCAAACTTGTGCAGTTAGTGCTTACCCAGCCAGAAATCTCTTCAGAATTAAACTTAAGTTACACAAATAGGAGAAACGTAGGTGTGTTTACAGGAGAGTTTCCCATAAGAAATCAAAACAACCAAGAATGATATAGCATTGTAGGATCCTAAACCTATGTGATAAAGGAACTTCATTTTGTGATAACTGCTTTAACACTCATGTCCTTTGTTGAAAATATTAGATTAGAGAGTGTTTTAAATTACAAATCTAAATTCCAAAAAATAAAGGTAAATATAAGTAGCTAATTAAAATGATACCACCAATGACACATGCCCTACTAACATAAGAATTCTATATATTATATATTTAAATATTATATTTAATATATAAATAATATATGTTTAATATATATAATTTCTAAAAAACAAAATGCATCAATAGGATTTTATGTGGTTTTAATTAGATTGGGCCATCTGAAGAGTTTCTGACAACACAAAGGGAACTGTATAGAGAGGTAGGACAAAGAAATAACAAGATATGAGTTATATTTTTAAATGCTCATCAGATTATGTGCAATATCCTTGAAGATGAAATTGGAATTATAATGAGAGTTTTTGAGGTCCAGCCCTAAAGACTCCCTTCAGCACTCAGACTGAAAGCTACGAGAAGTGAAAGAGACTTTTTCTGAAGGAGAATGAATCTTTTATTCCATGCTTTTTTGCTTCAATTTCTTCATTGTTCTGTTTCTATTCTAATTCTCCTATCCTACTTCTAATTCCTCCTAGCTTCTTCTCTTGCTTTCCCTCTCTCATAAACCACTTCCCCTCCCCCAAGAGCCTTGAAGCAATAAAGAAAATACGAGAGTTACTTCTCATTGGTCAAAAGCACATTCCTAGAGCAAGTGATAAGGAACTGAGCCGTTTACCATGGCAACACAAGGGTGCAAGTTGACAGGACTATGACCGTGACCAGAGGGCAGGGAGTACAGTGCCAACTTAAATAGGCTTTGAGACATAGTTTTTTGTTAACAGACTAGCAAGTAAAGAATTGGCATGCTTTTCTCAGGGTGTTTTGTGTAATAACCTTGGTTGGACATCTGTGGCTCTTACTTTGTGCATAGCTGTAAAGTTTCAAACATGATCTATTTACAAAAAGTCTCTAGTCTAGTTTGAACTTACTTTGAGGTGAAAGTGAGCTAATTGTATACAGTAAGTCTAAGCAAAAAAACAAGGCAATCTTTTAATTGTCTAGAGTCCTCATGAGACAATAAATCTACTTATGAAGCAAGTCCTAATATATATTCTATATATCAAAATTATACAGTCAAATGAAAAGTCATCTTCCTGACCACCCACAGATACATGTGTCCATATGATTGAAATATAACCAAGAGATTACATATACATACCAAATGAGATTACACACTACAATGCATGTATTGGGGAGACACCAAGCTGCTTTAGTAAAAGCTGACAGCAGTTTCTAGAGTCAATGGCCCTGTAGGCCTTGCCAGGACAGGATCAACCTCCATCACATAATCACTCCTCTGGTGAATTGACATCTGAACATTAGTTGTCACCTCCTGCAACTCTCATGACCCCTGATAGGGTTATAATCAATTCAAATAAAAAAAACAACAAGAAGAAAGCAAAAACAAAAAACAATTTATTGTAGTGACTTTAACCAACTAGTACTGAAGAGACTGTGAAATGATACCATTCTGCTGATGAAAAAATTAAAACAGAATTACCTTCTCAAGAAAGGTGACTATGAGGCATAGATGCAATCAATTATCAATCCACTCTGGCTTGTCATTAACTACAATAGCAAGACTATAGGTATCAACCAACTGTATACATGTGCATGTATATATTTGTGTGTGGCAGAGTGAAACCATTCCAGATTTTAATTTTTGGCATGTTAATTTAAAACTAATATGAAAAATGCAAGTGGAAATATTAAATATGTTGCTGAATGTACAAAAATCTAGATTTATACAGATAGAAGAGTACTAGAGATCAGTGTTTATTACAAGAAAATATAATATTTGAATCTATAATACTAGATGAAAACATTTCCCAAGTGGGACATTTACTAAATTTTTATTGCTTTCAAAATTGCATCAAAGGAAGATACCATAATATCTAGAATATCTAGAATTCTTATTGAGTACAAGTGTTTTTTTTTTCAAGTGTTTTTTTTTTAATGTGTGCATAGAACATTTATGCTCTGTAACTGATTTCTGTAGTTGATTGTATGGGGAAGCAGACATAGTCTATGTGAAACTTCCAAATCTAATAGTTGGCTGGCACATAACCAAGAGCCTGCATAGGGTTAATTTCTTAGTTTTGATCTAGTGATCCCTACGCACCCCAGTTGCCGTAGTCACCAACTTTCTTCTAATATGAATTTGAAGATGTAGGCTGACAAGTTTCATTGTGATCTTTAGTGAGTATCCATGTTTAGAGATGTGTGTACCAGGCTTTTTCAGATTCTTAAATTACCAGCATAATTGAAAATTTACATCCTACTTCTCATGTTGGCATTTCCTCATCTTATTTTCAACACTGAAGTCCTTGCCTTCTTTTTTGTTTGCTTGTTTGTTTGTTTTCAAGACAGAGTTTCTCTGTGTAACAGGCTTAGCTGCCATAGAACTAGTTCTTGTAGACCAGGCTGGCCTTGAACTCACAGTGATCTGCCTTCCTCTGCCTCCCAAGTGCTGGGATTAAATGTGTGTGCCACCACCCGCCTTTTGTATTAGGTGTGTTTGAAATGCTAGTTGTAATTTTCTTTACCAAGGCAACATTCTCAGTGATCTTCTCTATTAATTCTGTCTTGATGAGTAAAATTAAGAGTGCCAACCCAATTCACATAGTCTGAGGTGTTTTCTTGGACATACAATGCTTTTCAAAACCAGTAGTTGTTAACAAGCCAGAATGAGGGGGATTTCTTCGCTGTTAAATGTGGATAAAACTATTTTCTATCTCAATGTGTCTGACTATCCTTAAATTTTATTTTGCCTTTCAGTGAGTTGTGATAAATTAGTTTGAATACTAGAACACTTTTCTGTAGCTAGTGACAAGGCTTTGGGTGGCTGTACAGCAGGTGGAACGTAGCTAGAGAAAGGGCATCACTGGAGGTGTTCATCCCTTCAGCTCACTTCAAGCTTTAAGTACTGCTATGATCAGCATTGCCCACCACAATGGATGCTCCCTCAAACTATGAGCCAAAAGAAATCACCCTTTCCTTCAGCTACTTATTGGCATGTATTTGGTCACAGAAATGAGAAAAACAACTAATTCATGAGGGAAAGATTAGTTTTCTTTAAGTGAAGAAAAATCACTTTGTTTCCATGTCTCAGTCTTTACATATTTTGTCAGCAAATCACTCAGTCACAGATGGAATTTAGAAATATTTAATAAAACATATTCATTCAGTACTGAGCTGTGATGATATTTCTGATATTATCTATCAAATTTGTATTAAAATAGGAAAACCCTCATCGCATTAAAGGATTATTTGTATATTCACATGCTCCTTCCTCCAGGCAATGATGTGGGGCTTCCTTTGTGGCTGAGTCTGAGGATGGTACCTAAAAAGAAACACAAGAACAGAATCAAGTTGCCATGCTTGCAGAAGCTCACAGTATGCTTGTATTCTTTTCAATTCTCAGAAGGTTCTGCAAGCTGTCTCCAGGAATATTTTTGGAAATTAATAACTCAGAATAATTATGAAAAATGTTAAACAGGACTAGACTATTAGTAAGCTGATCACATCGAAGTTTGTGCCCCAAAAGTTTTAAACATTAGAGAACTCTAAGTATCATTGGGTTGTCTTCTACATCTAATGTTTAATAATTACTGAAATGATATCAGAAACATTGCCAGAAAGAAGCAATCTAACCAGAGTTACATTAAAGAATCCTTATTCTTATTATATTAAGTGACATGTTCCCAATTGCCTCAGCATCCCTATTATTAATAGTGCTCTTGTTAGCCATGGAGATAAAAGGCACACTTCAAAAGATATCACCTCTAAAAAAAAGATGAAAAACATGGAAGAATGTAAATAACAAGGAGGGAAGAAGATGATAGAAGGCAGGTAGATGGTGATGACTGAATAGGAAGAGAAAAGAATAAAAAAGCTAAAAAAATGAATCTTAAATTTGAGATTAAAGCTTTGCTCCCCTCACCCCCACCTTAATAACGTACCACCAAGTCCACAGCATAGGACTTCCTCAAAGCTTCAATGCCAGCTTTCCTAGGGAAAGCTTTTTATTTATTTTTTTCTTGTCTAGATATTTGTTTTGCTTTTATCTACCTTTGGCAACAATCTGGGGTGCTTTTTATGCTTTATATATTCCCATTGAACTTAGCGTGTTGTGTAATAGGAGGCAAAAGGTCAACATATTAAAGGAGCTATTGTGTTTCTGAGACATTCTGATTTTCAAAAGTTTCTAACCATTTCTGGGTAGCTGGTTTTTGTAGGATGATAGATCTAGACCCTGCACAGTGTGGTGTTGCTGTGTTAGTCTGCACCTTAAAAGCCACTGACTAGAAGGCAATGGTCATATGTATGCAATTGCTGATGGCACCAGCTTCCTTGTTTTAACTCTTATAATGATCTCTGGCTTTTGGTCTTTAGGAGTCTACTAATTGTTATTTATTGTTAAAAACTAACCTGATTGTATAAAACCAAGCTAAAGTATTTGCTCAATTACAAAATACAAATTGGGGCTGGTCAAATAGCTAAGCTGTGAGAGAGCTTTCTGCAGATGACCTGAATTCAAACCCCAGAACTCAGATTAAGTTAAAATGAATCAACTTCACAAGTGCTGTGGTGTGTGCACACCTACACACATACATTATGCATACACACAAACATACTTGCACACATGTATGAACAAACACATACACACATATGCTCAAACACAAATGCACACATGCACTCACACACGAATGCTCAAACATGGACACAGGTACAGGCACACACACAATATAATACATTTAAAAATAATTTTTTCAGAAGTAAAATGGTATAAAAATTTATACTAAGAATAATAGCAGGACAATTTATTGATCTCTTTAACTGGCCCTGCTTCCCTAAGGTCCTTAAGGTCATCCCTTTCAAATTATTTGGTTCTAGTATCAGTTATTTAACGCTTACATTTCCAATGAATAAGTACCAAACATCCTTTGTATATTTATCCTTTGAAATTTTTATATATGCATGCAATATACCTTAATCATATCTGTTTCTCACTTTCTGCTCAGCCCTCCAGGGCTTCCATCATAGCTTCCTCCTTACTTAATATAGTCCTCTTTATGTTTTATTCTATTTATATATTTGTTTTCCTTTCTTTTTAAATTTCTTTTTTAATATGATGTACTTTTATTAAATATATCTTTTTTACTTTATAAATAATACCAATCAAAATTCCCACTTCCTCCCCTCCTCCCACTTTCCTCCCCCTCCCCTACACACTCTCCCCCATCCCCCTCCAGTCCTAAGAGAGGGCAAGGTACCCTGCCCTATGGGAAGTCCAAGGCCCTCCCCCCTACATCCAGGCTTAGGAAGGTGTGCATCCAAAGAGAATAGGATCCCAAAACAGCCAGTACATGCAGTAGAGACAACTCCCAGTGCCATTATCATTGGCCCCTCAGTCTACCCCAATTATCAACCACATTCAGAGGGTCCAGTTTGATTCCATGCTCGTTCAGCTGGAGTTGGTGAGCTCCCATTAGCTCAGGCAAACTGTCTCAGTGGGTAAACCAACCCCTCGTGGTCCTGACTCCCTTGCTCATATTCTCCCTTCTTCTGCTCTTCAACTGGACCTTGGGAGCTCAGTCCAGTGCTCCGATGTGGGTCTCTGTCTCTAACTCCATCAGTCGCCGAATGGTGATATTCAAGATAGTCATCAGTCTGACTACAAGACAAGGCCAGTTCAGGCACCCTCTCCTCCACTGCCCAGGGTCCTAGCTGGGGTCATCCCCATGGACTCCTGGGAACCTCTCTAGAGTCAAGCCTCTTGCCAACCATAAAATGGCTCCCTCAATTAAGATGTCTCCTTCCCAACTCCCATATCTGTCCTTCCTCTATCTCAACCATCCCACTCTCCCAAGATCTCCCCAACCCTCCCCTTCTCCCCTCTCTCTCTCCCCCTCTTCCCTTCCCTCTATGCTCCCAACTTTTACCTGGCTATCTTGTTTGCTTCGATTTCCAGAAGGATCTGTATATGATTTTCTTTGGGTTCACCTTATTACTTAGCTTCTCTAGGATCATGAACTATAGGCTCAATGTCCTTGTTTATGGCTAGAATCCACTAATGAGTGAGTATATACCATATTCATATTTTTGGGTCTGGGTTTTCTCAGTATGGATAGTGTTTTCTACTTCCATCCATTTGCATGCAAAATTCAAGATGTCGTTGTCTTTTACTGCTGAGTAGTACTCTAATGTGTAGATGTGCCACACTTTATCCATTCTTCCATTGAGGGGCATCTAGGTTGTTTCCAGGTTCTGGCTCTTACAAATAATGCTGCTATGAACATAGTTGAACAAATACTTTTGTAGTATGGTTGGGCATCTCTTGGGTATGTTCCCAAGAGTGGTATTGTTGACTCCCAATTTTCTATGAAACTGCCATACTGATTTCCAAAGTGGTTGTTCAAGTTTGCATTCCTACCAGAAATGGATGAGTGTTCCCCTTACTCCACCTTCTCTCCAGCATAAGCTGTCTTTGGAATTTTTGATTTTAGCCATTCTGACAGGTGTAAGATGGTATCTCAAAGTTGTTTTGATTTGCATTTCCCTGATAACTAAGGAAGTTGAAAATGTCCTTAAGTATCTTTTTGCCATTTGAAATTCTTCTGTTGAGAATTATTCTCTGTTCAGTTCAGTACCCCATTTTTAATTGGGTTCTTTAGAATTTTAGTGCCTAGTTTCTTGAGTTCTTTATATATTTTGAGATCAGAGATGTAACAGCACACCTGAAAGCGCTAGAAAAAAAGAAGCAGACTCACCAAGGAGGAGTAGAAGACTGGAAATAATAAAAATGAGGGTTGAAATCAACAAAATAGAAACATAGAGAACAATTCAAAGAATCAATGAAACAAAGAGCTGGTTCTTTGAGAAAATCAAGAAGATTGATAAACTCTTATCCAAACTAATCAAAAGACAGAGAGAGAACCCCCAAATTAACAAGCTCAGAAATGAAAAGGGGGACATAACAACAGACACTGAGGAAATTCAGAGAATCATTAGGTCTTACTACAAAAGCCTGTATGCCACAAAATTGGAAAATGTAAAAGAAATGGACAATTTTTTAGATAGATACCATATACCAAAATTAAATCAAGACCAGGTGAGCAATTTAAATAGACCTATAATTTGCGAGGATATAGAAGCTGCCATCAAAAACCTTCCAACCAAAAAAAGCCCAGGGCCAGATGGTTTTAGTGCAGAATTCTACCAGAACTTCCAAGAAGAGCTAATACCTATACTCCTTAATGTGTTCCACACAATAGAAACAGAAGGGTCATTGCCAAACTCTTTTTATGAAGCTACAGTTACCCTGATACCAAAACCACACAAAGAGTCAACCAAGAAAGATAATTACAGACCAATCTCACTCATGGACATTGATGCAAAAATTCTCAATAAAATACTGGCAAACACAATCCAAGAACACATCAAAAAAATCATCCATCATGACCAAGTAGGCTTCATCCCAGAGATGCAGGGCTGGTTCAACATATGAAAATCTATCAATGTAATCCATCATGTCAATAAACTGAGAGAAAAAACCATATGATCATTTCATTAGATGCTGAAAAAGCATTTGACAATTTTTTTTATTTCATGACATCATTCTCTCCTTTCCCTTTCCTCCCTTCAACCTTTCCTGTGTATCCTACCCCCTGCTGCCTCTCACAATTCATCACATGATTCTTTTACTCTGTTACATATATGTAAAAGAATAAATATACCATGCTCAGTTCATTTAGTATTACTTGTATGTATATAATTCATGTTTAATAACAACTAGAGGGCTCACTTTGAAAAAAGATTATTTCTCCTCATTCCTATACTTACTTATGTTCCTTAGTTACCTATAGTCTTTTCTAGGGGTGGGGCAAAGTGAGATTTTTCTCCTTCTATCTTAGCCCAGCTACTCATATTGTACTCACTAAGGTTTTAGTTAGGGAGCCATATTGATGAGGTATCATGATTGATTCTCTGTCATTTCAATGAAAAACAACCTCACAACAGATATCCTGTTCCTCTGGCTCATACAATCTTTCTACATCCTCTTTTTGGATATTGCCTGAGACTTAGTTGCAGGAGTTGCTTTGTAAACACATCATTTGAAACTGAACATCCCACGATTACCTTTTCTTTCCATTTTTGCCCGTTTTCTTTTTTGTCTGTAATGGTCTACTCTGCTGCACTGAGTAGTTCCTTTGACAAGGTAAGAGCTACACTTACCTATGGGTAGATGTGTGAATACCAGGCAAGACTTTACCCCTGTTGAACAGGCCTTAAATTCAGTTAGATAATTGTTAGGTATTGCCAAGGTATAAGTGGCCACTGTTCTACCTTTAGGGACATCTTTCCAGATTGATCATTGTTGTGGCTCACCGGTATCTCATCTGGGTAAGACTACTGAATGCTTTCCAGCCTTGGCAGCTTGCACAGCATCTTCTGGTATTAGCAAAATTAGTCGTCATGGAGGAGGATTATGGGTCAGATCTAGATCATTCCTATAAGTCATGTATGCAAAGGACAGGTTGTCTTCAGCAATAGAGACCCACCGTCAGCTCATAGGAGGCAGCCAAGGGCAGCAGAAATAACCATCATTGTTTTGTGAGTTACTTAAGCTCACTTTTCTAACAACTTGAAAGTAAGTTTCTCATTTCTAGTCCTAGTGTTTTTGTTACTTTATGGCTCTTGTGGGGGGCATTGCCACTAAAAGTAGCATAATTTCACTTGAACTATATAATTATGTATGCTTATATGTTATATGTAATTTAATGCATACTTTTAAATAATATAAAATAATACAATCCTTTATTGCTTTTTAAAACATCCTTGGTAGTATATATCACTTCTCCCTCCCTCTCCTTCTGTATTTATCTCTCTTCCCACTCCCCAGTGAAAGTCCTTTCAACTTAGTAAGCCCAATCAGTGTTGCCCATCGACACATGAATGTAGGGTCTTTCGGTAGAGTATAGAGAACCTACTAGTGGCTATACTCACAGAGAAGTGATTTTCTTTCTATATCAGACACCAACTGACAATAGCTCCTCATGGATGGGGTTTGGTATCCCCTCCATGCTCCATGCTGGGATTGTTATCTGACTTGATCTTGTATAGGTCTTGTACTGGTAAACAGAAAAAGTGTGAGTTGCTGAGGGCAACAGTGACATAATGTCACTCCTCCCAAATCCATTGGCTCTTGTATTTATTCTACAATGTTCCCTGAGTCTTATAGATGAAGTAGACATTGATCAAGCCTGGAAATTGTGATAATTTTATCAATTTCCCCACTTATGTCCTTAGTCTGCTTCTAACTTATTTTTAAGGTATCATGCCACATTTTTTTTTCATATAATGTTATACTAAGACTCTGTGGTCTGTGAGAGTTTTTAAGTTTCCTAGTTTCTCATGACTTTAACACTTCTGGAATGTTTATCAACCATTTGGTACTTTCTCATAATTATATAGAGCTCATGAATTTTTACAGCCATGAGATGCTCTTCTTTTATCATAAAAATGGAAAAGCATGATGCCAGCATGAGCTATCACTGTTCATATTGACTTCAGTCATTTAGTTATGGGATCTTATGGGATTCCCTGCTTTAGCTGCTAGTTTTCCCCTTCTTCATAATTCACATGTTATTCTGGAAAGAAGTACGGCACATTACATACAGACATATTTTGAGGTCACCACAGTACTGGAAGTTATTTAGGGACTTTGTGGCTGCATATAGATCTCATTTATTTTCAAGTTCCTTTACTACTTTTTAACTTTATCTGTGCCCATAGCAAATGCTTATGTCATATACTAGTGGTGACTTACTATTTTTCTCATATTTTCTAATTTCTTGTTTGGAACCCATCTATATGGAAGTTTTGTGCCTTATTTCTTCTCATCATTGTGTACTTTAGATATTTATTCAATTTGCTCAAATTAGTCCAGTTTTTGTAAGGGGAGAAATTGCATTTGTATATATGAACTCATATCCATTGGGTGTCCTACTTTTTGGCTTTCTCAGCATAAACAGTAAGATATATACCTTTGTATACAAGCCCAACAAAAATTATTTCTGTACCCCTATATTTTCATGTAAGTAAAATATCTCATTTCTGTGCATCACCAGTCCTGATCCACGGGTCAGAGAAGATTTTCATCCTTCTTGTTTGTAATTTTTTCCCTTAACTGTGAAGTAGATAGTCTTGACTTACCACCTATAATCTACACATTTATTCAGTCAATGTTACACTCATAAAATAGTGTAAACTTGATAGTGTGCATTAATTTACACTAGCACTTTGTACACTTTAACCAAGGCTTTTTAGCATAAATCTGGGCACCAACCTGTCATATATTAGGTTTAAGTTCTTCCATTCCATTCTCCTTTCTCTCCTCTTGTCCTGCTGTTTCTTTGAACAACAGGATTACTTATTAATGAGTGACTGTGCTCTTGTACCTTTGCCTGTGAGGAACGACCTCTAAGCTGCATGTAATTCTTCAAAATTCTTTATTGGAAACTTAACCCCCAAAGCAATGGTGTTGGAAGCCAAGGCCTTTGGGGGAAGTGTTCAGATCATGAGGCTCCATCTTCATGAATAGATTAATGCTACCATGACTCAGTGGAAATAATCCAGCCCACTTACTTTTCTATCCTAGTCCATGAGAGCAGAGCCTCTTTTACCTTCAAAGAACCTGGCCCAGGAGAACACAGCAATCAAGACACCATTTGGAAACAGAGCCCCACCAGGCATCAAAATAAGTGACATCTTCATCTTTTTACTTGCCAGACTTAGGGGATATTTTTGTAATTTTATTAATCAAAAATCAGTTACAATATTTTAAGCCACTTTTCACATAGTCCAATTTTTATTGTCCTTTACTTTTTACATTTTGTGCTAAAGAGTCAGTTTGAAGAGCAACTAGTTCATAAGGTCAAAGCAACCCTAGCTAGCACTTTCAGTTGAGAAAAGACTACATTATAAAAACTTAAACATTTAATTCTGTATAGGATTTTGCAAGCTCAGTATCTCCTTAAGCATGAAAATCAACAACTATTTGTTAAATATCTGCAAGATTCCCACAGATGGAAATGTTAAAGAAGAAAGAGACACATTTTCTGATTTGAAGGATGCTATAATTTCAATGAAGACAAATGCTCAGGAATTTTTTTTCTTTAAAAAGAGAGAAATTAAAGACAATGTTTTACCAAGACTCAATTTTAAGATTCAGGCACTGATGGCTGTCAGGATTTGAAGAAGACATCAGCACAAATATTAACCATATTTTCATAATTTAAGCAAACTTAACTGAATTCCTTCTGTCCCAAGCATCCCAATATCACCTCATCATGAGCAATGTATTCTTAAGATTTTATGGTTCTAAATGCATGTGTATATTAACATACCTGAAATTCCGTAGGTAAATGGCTTTTTTAGACCTTCTCTAAGTAAAAATAAGTTCAAACATTGGCCACGTAATTTGGTATAGTTTACAAAGTTTCTGCCTTTGTGTGTCCAGAGCAGGGGCCTGAGGTTCCTCAATGGAAGAGCAGGCATTGCCTGAAGCTTATGCACAGTTGGTAAAAATCAGTCATTGGCTGGTGGGCACCCTGCAGAGTCCAAGGCACAGTGCTTGCTGCTGCACACACATCTGAAGTCTTCTGTCTTATTTGTTCTGATTGGGATGTGGATTATGATGCATTGACTTTTTGAAATGTGTTATTTTGAAATGATGAGATTAGTATAATGCACTGGATTTTACATCATTTTATTTCTAAGCCCATTTCACAGGCTTAGAAACTAAGAAGAAATGACAAAAAAGGCTAACACTGAGCAGCACTCTGTCATCTAGAGGGAGTCACAGAACACCACCCCCTGCAAGGGAGATCATCATCTGACAGACCTCAGGGAAACTGGGGTGGGGGGAGAGAAGTGTGGACAGGGATGGAGAAATAGGGGAGACAGACATTAGAGATTTAGTCGTCACATCAGTGGGTAAATCTCTGCTTGTGAGAAAGCTTTCGTTTCCTTAGAGACAATGTCCATGCTGGCTGCTAGTTTGCCTGTGTGGGAATAATCTCACTGAATGAGAGTTATATGAGAAAGTGCACTTGTGAAACAAATGTAAACCTATATTAATAGATTTGTATGGGTATAAATGGAAGCACACCTTTAAAGACATTGCTGGAATCTCTACTACCCCCTAGTGCCCTGGCAGCCTGAATGATGATGAAGCATGCTCAACAGGCGACCCCGTTTTCTGAAGGACCACCATTTTTTCTCTTGCTACATCTATATCTTGTGATAGAGCTGGAGACATGGCTCAGTGGCTAAGAGCATATGCTGCTCTTAAGGATCAGATGTCGGTATCCAAAATCCACATCAAGTGACTCATAACCACCTGTAACTCCAGCTCCAAGGAATTATATACCATAGTTTGACCTCTACAAACACTCATTTACATATACACACAAACATGAATAACAGAAATCTTAAAAGAGTATAAATGTCTTTTGACTTTATTAGACCATATTTTAAACTTGGCATTCTACCAAAATGAGTATAAATTACAATTAAAGTTTAGAAATTAGTACATAAACATTTAGCTCATTTGCTCTAAAATTCAGTCTGCTAGAAAACGAAAGGGTGTTTTTTGTCCTTCAGGGATCACCTCTGTATAATCTGGCTCTTACCCTTAAAGAAGGCCCTCTAAATGAAAGAGGGAGTCTCCTCATTTAATTTGATACATCAGGTCCATCATCAAAATATTTATTTCCTGATCTTCCCACACACAAGGTGAATAAAGGTTAATAACAATGGAAATGGAAAATAATTAAGGATGAATATGTATATAATAAAAATGCAAAACAAATCAGACTAAATAAAGTTTATTGTGACTGTTAGGTTAAGATGCCTTGATACTCCAGTCACAAAATGTATTTTTTTTCTCTTATTGGAAGGACAGAGGAGCTGCAATGTACTAAGAAGCATTTACCTAAGCAAGCAAGAAATAATGCAAATAAGAGAATAAAGCAGTAAATAGTGTCTTTGGTGTTCTAGAGTCCACTATATTTAGCAATGGATATTGTAACAGGCCATTTTGGTCACATTTCTTTCAGTAAATTATTTCATTGGATCAGGTTTGTTGATATGCTATTTTTTCACCTATTATATCTCAGGTCAATAAATTTAATGTAACAATGGCTCTAAGAATAGCTATTCACCACTCTTTTGCATAAAATAAGTTCAGAAAGAGGTAAGCCAAGGTTTAGGGGGCACACTTATGGAAGACACAGGGGTCCAGAATCTGATCTTGCAGTCAGTTGTGTCTTCAGTTCTGCTTCTGTTCCCTCATCCTCTATGTGAACACTACTCCTGTTCCAGCCCTCTGAAGCAGAATCATTCCAACCATCAGGACAGCAAAAAGCAGTTGAAAAAAGTCCTGAATCCTTTAGGAAACATTCCTGAAATCACGAGCAATATTTCAACACAATTTACCTGTCCACCCCTTTGAATTTTCTGATCTATTAACAGTGGACTCATTGTTCTATAAATCCCAGTCACAGGTGATTGTGGGGTTCAGATCATGTTCAGCATGGCATGTAAGGTCCTGGGTTAATTCTACCGTATGCCAGATTGAATCTTGATCTACACAAAGTTTGTTTCCCTTCCTTGAAATCTCTTCAGTTCTAAACAGCCTTAGAGACCTCAAAACGTAAGTTCGACTCTTTGACTGAAAGAAAGGTGCTCAGAAGCTGGTTCTCTTATTGTTACTCATGCTTCCGGGTTCCAGCACGACAGGCCTCTGAGCTAGAACTTAACTGCATGCAATTTGTCTTGCCAACTAGAACCAGTCTTTTATCTTTACCTCTGCTTTGCTTAGTAGGAATTGTTAGTGACATTCTCTACCTTCCTGGTCTGTGTCTATTATCATTATTCTATAGATCATTTGTTTAGTCAGCTTCTACCCAGCTGTCCATGTTCTATCCCATCTAAAACTAAAATTGGTCCATTCAAACTTACTTATGTATATCTTCATTTCTTCAGCAAGACTTTGAGCAGTTTTCTCTTCTTGCCATTTGTTCTAGCCTTTCCCCAATCCTTAGATAGAGGGTGAAAGGAATCATACTCTTCTAGCACTACACTAAAATACATATAATATTTTCCTGAAACATAATTTAAAAGTGGATGGAGTTCACTTCAATTGATAATAACATAATCCAAGCTTTAAAACACTTGTTTTAAAGGATTATGTAAAGCCCCCCTCAAAAAAATTGTGTATTTTGTCTATGAAGTTTCTTGACTCATATTAATCCCTGGAAATAGCTTTTCCTAAAGAAATTGAACATTGATTTTTTTTCTTTCAGTTTATTTATATGATGGATTACATTGATAGATTTCCGTATGTTGAACCAGCCCTGCATCTCTGGGATGAAGCCTACTTGATCATAATGGAAACATGATTTAGTTTTTTATAAAGTACTATACATATATGCATGAATATATATGCATATATGAACATAATAGGTGTGAGATTTCCAAAACCACTCTCTGTAGAAAGCAAGCTCTTTGTTTTATCCCTTCCTGGAAGATAGTTGCTATAGTGCACCCTTGATTATCAAGGCTCTCTCTCCTCTAGGAACTGGGGACTATAGTAGAGGAGACATGGGATTTTAAAATCCTGTAGGAGGACAGAGCCTAAATAAGTAATTAACTGCAATTGAAATTAATTAGAAAAGACACATGTGGGGTGCAAAGAGAACATATGAAAAGGAAAGCAATATCAAAGTTATTGAAAGGAAATAAATCCTTAGAAAGCAGGATGAAACTTGTGAGAGTGTTTACCATTTGAACTCATTTAGAATTACTTAGCTTAAGCTAAAGTACCTATGTAAAAAGTGACCAAAGCTTTCATATCTGCAAAGGTGGAAAACTGATGACTTTACCAAATTTACTCCAATCAACATTTCCTTATGTCTATGTTTTTAAGAGAAAAAGCTTTGGCAATTAAAAGTAGGCTTTCTACTAAAGAAAGAAGAAAGATCTGTCATGAACTTTTCACCTCTTGGAACAGTAATAACAGCATAGTCAAACATGTTTGTTAGGCCGATGTTACATTCTTATTTTTACAGTGGCAGTCTGTAGACGGAAGTTTCTGTCTCACCAGTTCCTGCAGTTATTCAGTCCCAATGATACCCACAGAGACTTATATTAACTATAAACTATTTGGCCTATTAACTCAGGCTTTTTATTAACTAGCTCTTACAACTTAAACCCATAATTCTTGTCTATGTTTAGCCACATAGCTTAGTACCTTTTCTCAGTGCTGCATTCTCATTCTGCTTCTGCATCTGGCTGGTGACTACATCTCTGCCTTTCCTCTTTCCAGAATTCTCTTAGTCTGGTCACCCCATCTATACTTCCTGCCTGGCTAGTGGCCAATCAGCATTTTATTAAACTAATATGAATGACAAATCTTTACAGTGTACGAGACCATTATCCCATAACAGTAGTCAATGAAGAAATATTACCAGAAGAATTGCTAGTTTGATAGACATTTTACCAAGCAGCAGCCAAACTCATAAACTTAATTTTTAACTCTTTTTGTATGTGCCTGCATGTGTGTTTGTATCCATGAATGCACTAATGCCACTGTGCACATGTGGAAATCGGAGAACAACTTGTAAGAATTGATTCTTTCTCCTTCATATTGATTTCAGGCATTGAATTTGGGCCCTTAGTCTTAGCAACAGATGCCCATACTCACTAAGCCATCTAATCGACCTCAGAAACTCAATTCTTAAGTAGATTAATACAATGATTTCTTCAAACTTATTTTATTACTTTGAATGTAAATGTTTGCCTGCATGCATGGCTGTGGGTTATGTGTGTGCCTACTCCCCACAGAGGCCAAAAGAGTGTCAGATCTCCTGGAACTACTATTACATATGCTGTGGGGTACCTTGTGGGTGCTGAGAATTGAATCTAGGTCCTCTAGAAGAATACCCAGTGATCATAACTGCTGAACCATCTCTCCGGTCTTTACAGTGATTTTTAAAAGATATTTTATTTAATAATCATACAAGCATACAATGTTCTTGGATATGATCCATACTTCATTATCTTGCATATCTTTTCCTAGAAGCCTGACAAGGTAACACGGGAATGAAGAAATAACAGGCACCTAAGAAATAAATACACACATAGAAAAGCTGGGATTAGATGGACTATGCTCCCTCAAAGGGCCCTCTACATAACCCAGAAGCTCAGGGTGTTTATTATGCGTGGCACAGGGAGGAGCTATCTAGTCTTGGTGGGGGGTCTCTACAGGGGAGCAATCCCAGCTGTAAACACTGGAGAAGAAAGCAGAGAGGGACATTTTTTTTTTACATACACAGTAAACATTCTCACACAGAGCAGGCAAGGCTCTACTATTTCTCTGAACCTGACTCCTGGAAGGCTTTGCCATTCTTCTGGCTTCAAGGCACTGGGGTTCTTGATAAGACCATGGTCCTGTTAACAATACACATTCACTCAAGACTTCTGCTCCCCACACTAAACCCCATTCTTTCCCCTCTGATTCCTATATCCTGCCACTATATTTCCCTTTCATTCCCCTTAATTTGATCTTTCTCTCTGTCTGTCTCTCTGTCTCTCCCCCTGTCTCTGTCTCTCTCTCTCTCTCACACACACATGCACATACACACATACATATACACACATGCACACACACACACACATACATTTGCTCTCATTTTTTTCTTTTCTTAATACTGAGTCCATTTAGTACATGGATGTCTTCTCCGTGCCCATATCCCTGTAAAACTGACTCTGTCTCCTCTAGAAGACATCAATTGCCAATATCTATAGCTGCTCTCATGAGGTAAGATGTGGGATGGTCTTTAAGGAGAAAGTCAGAGGGAAAGAAAGAAATAAGAATGCTACTCTATAACATTTCATCAGTTGCTAAGATATTAGAGACAGACTCAGAGGGAAGATTCAGCTTTACACATGTCACTCAGAAAAATATAATGAGTTAAACTCAGTAGCACGCTATTCCAAGCAATACAGTATAGTACAGTAGTACAAGGTAATAGTGTTAATAAGACTGCTTAAGTGTTATTAATAAGTTAATAAGTGTTTTGGTAGTTTTTCTTCAGTGACTGGGGTAGTACATTGAATATATAGGTCAATTGCAATTATTGATGCTGCCCTATTTAACATAAACAAATGATGACACAGGGAGAAGCACCGTGTAAGTAAATCAAAGTCTGGACTTAAAGCAGGAGCCTGAGAGAGTAGCCCTTCCAGTGTCGTGTAAGAAAATTGGTGATGATTCCAGACCAGAATGTTAACCACCTATGCATACTACCTCCTATTGGTAAGGCCTTTCAGATAGGTGAGCAGCGCTGCACTTCAGAGGGCAGCCATATTAAGGCCACAAATATCTACTTCAAGTTCCAAGGATCGTGGGGAGCCCAGGAAGCCTTGAGTAAACTGTAAAGAAAAGATGTTCTGAGTGACAGTATGTTTGGGTGACATAGGATCAGCCAGGTCATACTTAAAACTATGGGAAAATGACAACCCACCTACCTGCCCAGGTCAGTCTCAGAGAGATGGCAAAGTCTTCCTCTGGTCCGAGTGTGAATGTTGCAAGTATGGGGAAAAGTGTTAATAGTCTGAGACCACTTGCCTGCAGAACCTTCTTCCAATACTTGCTACTTTCTCCTCTGTTTCTGTATATAATAGACATGCTGGGATTTGTGGTTGTTGCGTAGTTGGGTTGGTGCTCTCAGTCAGACACAACACATCCCTTTTCATATCAGCTTTTCTTTACATATGTCTGTGAATTCTCCATTCTCTTGTTGTCCAAGTCAATTCTCAGCTCCACGTGATGCAGCAAGGGGGCAATATACTCACTGAGTGCCATGTATGCAGCTATATACTCTACTATATATACTCTACTATATATTCCCCCAATCTTTCCTGGTATCCTCAAGTCTGTTTGGACTCTGGAGGAAATACCTTACTGTCATTTTTCTAAACCAGTATAATTTCTAACTCTCATCCCTCATCAAAGAAGGTTCTTTTTGTAATAGATGGAGACCATTACAGAAATTCACAACTACTCAAAAAGCAGACAACAACTGACCATGAGATGCCCAGCCCCAACTACGAAATCTACAGCACAGCCCTTACACCTAAGGCCCAAGGAACATCACTGCAAAGGTGGGTCTGAAGTGAGCAAGACCTGAGGACCAGGATATCTCTTATGAGATAATATCCTCTGTATATGATAGATAATCTGCAAACATGAAATCTCAACAACATGGTTGGCTCTAAGCAAGACATACATTGTGTCAAACTCTCACAAGGCTCAACCTCTAGATGAAAAGCTATAGACAATTACTGCTTCTCGGAGTAATCAGTTTTCTCCAAAGACCCCTGATCAATTACCCAATCCCAAGAGGTCAGTCCTAAACACATACACATATGAGCCACACTGAATCACTGACTATACTTGGCTGTGTGTGTGTGTATGTGTTGTAGAGTAGATATGCACTATTTTATTTATACTATTAGAAAGTTAAGTCTTACTTATAATGTACATATGACTTTGGATAAAGGATTAGGAGCTGGGACATACCTATGCAATACATATGGAATCTGTAAGCTTTCTAAAGATCTCTTGTGATCACATATAGAAAACAATTCGAGAGAGAAGTTGACTCTTCCCTCATTGTTAAATCATGATGATTTTTGATAAAGAAAAAAAAGACGTAAACAGCTTCTTTAACTGTTAAGGTAAGTTACTGTTTCCTGTAGGCCAGCCATCACAATAGGGATCCTGCAGCAGATTAGCTGTGATGACCACCCAAACCCCTCTCAAAATGAGGTTTCTTAGCATATTTTCCCTGACATAAGAAAATACCAAGACCCACCAGGCCTTTAGTCGGTGTTTCAGAGAAACTCCTGAGACTTTACTTTCCCTGAGATTTTAGTCATCACAGTGTAAAAAGCCAAAGACTGAGTGGTGTGAGAGTTCCTGGTGTTCCAGCCAAT
The DNA here is from genome assembly GCA_004026605.1 of Ondatra zibethicus. Lineage (NCBI taxonomy): Eukaryota > Metazoa > Chordata > Mammalia > Rodentia > Cricetidae > Ondatra > Ondatra zibethicus. Next base: position 64,146 of record PVIU01005297.1, on the reverse strand, counting down.
GGTTAGGTACCACAATAGCAGAGTCACTTATGCTTTATAAATAATCCAAATATAATCATTGATTCACCATGCTAGAAATGGATGGAATATTTTCTTTGGTTTCTACTCTCTGTTTGGGATGAAGAGAAAATTTTATTTTTATTTGTTGTTTTAAGACCACTCAAATTTCACTGCCTAAAAGTTATATGTAACTTGCTTTTGCCTCATTTCTCCTATTCTGGTCATGAAATTTCTGCCCTACCCTAGTAAAATCAGTCCCAAGTTACACCAGAAAGAAATAGCAATGCAATCACGAGCCATTAAAAGAAATCCTTTTGTGATAAACTAAATATGCTCAACCAGAGATACTAGCAAATAGCTTTTGAAGAACTTAGATTATTTTAAAGGAAAGACAAAAGGATAGAAAGTTGAATTTAGTAATGAGCAACTTCCACAAAGCTTGACTTGGCAGTAAGAGTTTCTAAGTTCTAGTTTTACCATGTAATTGGGAAGTGAGAGCATTTACTTTCATAACGGAGGTATGACTTATTTTTAAAAGCCTAAAACTTGTCAGGCAATGACACCTTCCCGGATCTGTGCGTGGCACTCCGCATTTGTCACCTCATTTAATCTTTATGCCATGCCTGACATAGACGCCATCATTATTGGCATTTTACTAGATAATAACAGGATGTGACTGTTCCCTATTTGATGGGCAGGGACGGCTTCTCTTAAGTTCAAGTCATCAGGTCTACTATGCATTTAAGAATAAAATCGGAAACAGTAAGGGGAAGGACTTTCTCCTTGGGGTTTATCCTTTTTCTATAGAAAGAGAAGCTGTTCCCAACAGACTTCCACTGAGCCTTGCATCAGCGAGAACGGGGTCATGTGTAACACTAATTAGAAGGGAGAGAAGAAACCAAGTACAATGTGTATTTATGTAGCATTGTCTTCTCCTTTTCAGTTCAAGTCTGGGAATCAGCAGAGTGAAAGACAAGGGGTCGCGCAGCTGTAGCCACACATCTTGCAATTGTTTTGTCTTTTATGAAGATGAATAACAATCATAGCTTCCCGACTGCTGCGAAACCCTATGTGTGACGGCCTCATTTACCTGAGAAGGGAACACTGTAAACTATGGGTAAATAATTCTTGAAAACAAAAATACTAATATGTGTTTGGAACTTACGGAAGTTGAATCTGCTAAATAGGAAGGGCAGCCTGAATGTGTGCTCAAAGAGGTGTAGCAACTATGGTGGCCTCTCTGCATCGCTAACTGCAGCCTCCTGGGAATGTACAGTATCAAGGATAGCATGGGTTTGCTCACTTTTTCTTCATCCCATAATCTCTAATGCCATGTCCTCCATTACTGTGGGAGAAAGTTAAGGACTTGGCTTTCTAGTCTCCCTTGTAATTAGGGATATGCACGTGACCCAGTTCTTGCTGCAAGTGATAATCTGTTGAAATTTTTTTTCTTTCTAAATAAAAAGGTAAGCTCTTCCCCTACATATTTTGTGGCTGGCTTTTGATGTGATTCCTAAATGTGTAGTAGGTCTGTTATGCCCAAAAGGATCACCAGAAGGCTGGCAGCTCTTACCATTCTCCATAAACTCTTCTGTGTTTAAACTTTTGGTCAGCTGTTCAGCGTTGCCGCACTAATTATTTCCTAATTAATGCAGATGTCATTTTCTCTTCCTTCTTTGTCAGAAATGGTATTATGCCTTGAGTGTATTTCAGTAGTACGTGACATTCTAGGTAGTGAGATTTCATGTTGGAAATTCCCAGTCCCCCATGAAGCACAGGCAGCCCTAGCAACTGTGTCTTAGAGACAATGGAGATTCTCGTGGGCCAGATTTGCCAGGCTCACCTGCTCTTCTAATCTTTGTGCTGTCATTTCTGTTGGGATCTCCAAAGGTTCTCTTCTGCACTGTGGCCCCACCGTGAGGTTTTCCTAACTCTCTATGTCCTGGGATTCTTTTCGCATCTATTGTTATACACCTTGGGACTTGGTTCTCCCTATGCTATTGACACGTGGTCCTCTAATCGTTTGTTGATGTACATATCTAGCACTAAGCCATGAGCTATTTGAAGTCATGAATCATGTCATAGACATTTGATACAAAACAACTAATCAATAAATACTTTATTAATTAATTAATTGTTTAATAAATTTCTTCCTTCTTTAAAACATTACATTTAACCACACTTTTACATGTATTTTTAATTTCCTTTTTCTATCATTAAGTAGGATCCTACTTAGAGACAAGAAATATATCTTACTTATCTTTGTGACTTACATATAATCTAAAGTAAAATTCATAGTGAGGGTACTGAATTGCACTGATAATAATATATTAGGCATATCTTAATCATCATGTTAATTGCTATTTCCCCTGTGGGGTGGAGGGAGGTAGCAAGGGGGTTGAAGTATAACTATCCAGTTCACTGGAGTAGGTTTTTTTTTTTTAAAAAAAATGTGCAGTTTAAGTCAAAAGTGAAAAAATAATTTGCCCTAAAAGGGAAAAGCATATCATATATTCCCTGATTCAGAAGAGCTTGAAGGATGTGGAACAAGGATGTGTTTTGAAGAACTTTCTAGTCTCTCCTCTTTAGTAGACAATCTGACACAAGTGCAATTTAATAAGTTAATTGCAGTGTGTGATTGACAGAGGCAGGGGACAATGTCTGATGTGAGAATTTCTCTATAAAAATTATGATAATAACTAAGGATCCTATTATTTCATTAAGGACTCTGTGGCTTAGCTGGTGCACAGCAAGACTTTTGCAGAATCTACCTTAGACATGATTGATATCAAGCCTGTGTTCATCTCTTATGTCACCAAACCATGAATAGGGAAAATGTCTATCAGGATCAGTTTGAACCTTAACTCTTCTGAGACTAAAGGTCTGCAGTTGAGACAAGATCACTGGAAACCTGCTGGAAACTGTCACATTCCCTGTCAGAGGTATTTAGGAGCTGAAGCATAAAAAATAAGCAGTTTTGATATTCTCCAGATTCTAAGCAAACAAAATGAAAGGTCCAGGCAAATTTCAGTTATAAAAAAATAAATAAATGAATTTATTTTTTAAGAAAATGAACATTTTAAAAATGGCCCTAAGAAAAATAAAAGTTTGAAATTTAAGTATTATATTCCTGAAATAAAAGTGAAAATAAACCTGTGCATTAAGGATGCATCAGTACATTTCAAAACTGCATGTTATCAAATCTGAACAGTTTTTAAAAGAATGCATATGTATTTTTTTCAAATTATAGACAACTACTTAAAATAGCATAAACTTGCAGAAAGCATAATTTTTTATATTTGAATTTGTAATTCTTTACTTGAGGCATAGTAACTTTGAAAACAATGTTTCTAAAATGGTTCTTCCTGTATATTAATTTTCAGTGAACCACTGGAAGGTGAAACACCTTTTAAACATTTGATGAAGAAATTTAACAACATGTTAGATGTAAAAAGTGACAAAGGAAAAGATATTTTAATTTATTAAAGTAATATTCACAATAAAACATGAGGAAAAGATTCTGTTGAGATTAAAATGACTAACTCATCCCACACTTTGTAGCAAGATAGTTGCCTGTTCACCTAACCTAAACATTTGCAGGAACTGATCTATTCCCGCTTGAATATCAAATCTATCGCAGTTCAGATAATGTCTCTGCATTAGGAAAAATGAATAAATTAAAAGTGTGCTTCAGCAATTTAGTCCTTGTAAGCTGAGATTCTGCAAGCTCCGTAGAAGATGTCAAAACCTGCTGATAGCTAGCAGAGCCGACTCTGAGTTTGTGTATCTCGGTCCACTCTGCCTTTCTATCAGGCAGTCCATGTGCAAATAGAAAAGTAGCTGTCTAATTAATCAAAGTCAGATGTGCCTGAGCGCCTGGAGTTGCTGCTGATCCTTGTCCCAGCTTCTCCCATGTTCTCACTCTATGTTTTTACCTTGAAAACTTCTGCTCTGAGCTGGGAATGCCTGAAGGGCTTGCACGGTAAGTCAATGTGAAATTATCTCAGCAGGAAGAAGTTGCTTTTCAGCTTAAATGATTTAAGGCAGCAATTTTTCACACTCTCAAACTCTGACAAACGCCCAGATTGCCTCTCATGTCTGACTTCAAAATATTCAAAGAAAAGCTATTTTTATTAAAAACACTCTAGAGAAAATTGTATGTCACTTGTTCTCTGATATAACTTCATTTCTCCTGACAGTGACAATTTTCACCTCAGTACAATTTCTTTATTTTTTCCAAAGCTAATTCTGCTTAATATTAGTATTTATACAAACTCATATCAACTTGTCTCTGTGAAATATTCCAGGGTGTCAGGGAAATGTTGCTCACTGTCATTCATCTTCTTTGGGTGTTCAAAATGATCAATCGATTTAAAACTACACTTAGTTACTTGAGCTATTATTGTTTTATTTGTAAAGGGAGCTTAACAACTTCTCAAACCTTTCATTTGACAAACCTGTGTCTGCAAACTGCACGGCATTCTGAACTCCATGGCACATGTCTCTTGCCAAAGGTTTTAAAAGTTTACATTAATAAATCTATTTGTTTCATGCCTTTAAGTCACCCAGGTACTACCGTGAGTGTATTGTCTTCTGCTGCTTACATGTTAATAAGATGATGGCGGGCGTCATACCACACCGAAACATCGCATTTACTTTGTTATGAATGCTGGCAGTGCAGAAACATCACATTATACTCACTTCAAAAGGAAAATAGATTCTGCATATTTTCATACGTGTTTATAATTCCACTAAACCTCAGTAGAATCAAAGTCAGTAGAGACAGGAATGACAGAAGGTTTAACATCCCAGAGAATGCTGGAAGCGTGGTACGTTGATATGTAGCAGAATGGTTAATATGTATAAGGTTACTTGTGGCCTGTGACCTCCCAGCTTATCTTCTGGCCTTATCGAAATTCCATGCGAAAAAGTAATCACTAGCATGTGAATTTCCAAAAAATAATCTAGCACTTTTATAAAGGGTTAATTTCATTGTTATTTGGGGGAGTTCCAAGCAAAGTAGCTATCAACATAACATGAGCTATAACCACATGTAGCACCCAGGGTCCACAATGCTAGAGCAGTCTTCCTTTTACATATGTGTGCCAGTTTCACACAAGTATGCTTTTGATACACTAGTGAAAGGTTTCTTCCTAAACACAACTGGATTGTTTCTATTTCATTTATATTCCTTACGAAAGAATCAGGGAAAGAATTACCTTGCAGCCTCTACACACGCTGCTGGGGTCAGGTCAAGGCAGTACATCAAATCCAGCAGAGAAGGACATTTCATACATGTCAATGGTGCAGCGATACCATGTGCACCTCCTGTATCTACATCTCGCCCAAGAACCTGTCATCTTTGCCATCTTCAAGTTACTATGTGGGTTTTTTGTGTTAAAGTAGCAACTATTTTTATTTCATTTAGTTTCCATGTTTTATTTATCATTAGCTCTGGGATAAGAACACTGGCTTAAATTGTAAATACATGTTTAAACACTAAGAATCAGAACACTGAAGATTTTGTAGGAAATTTGTGGATATATATGAGATAAATCCATTATTACTTAATAGCTTAATTCAAACAGTATGTGAAAAGGCAAAATTGCTGATGAAAGAGCTTATGATACACACACACGCAAACACACACACACACAGTCTACCTCAAGAAAATAAGTAGCTTATTATGGATTAAAATTTCCTTGATACATTAAAAATAGAAGTTCGTAACAGAGAATCACATACTTAGTCTTTTATTTTATATTTTCAGGAGAACTCTGTTGTAATTTAGTTTGTGGTTTTTATTTCTAGAAAATGAAAAACATAAAATTAAAGATATTATGTCCATGAATTGTTTAATTAAATGTTTTGTTTCTATTTTATAGAAAATCTACACAAGTAGAAGGAAGTAATAGGATTTGCTAACTAAAATATCTAAAACTTTATCATAAAATATCCTTTAGACATTTTGTTATAGAAAAACCTGCATTTTTACGCATAAATCTAACTATGACAGGTATGCTAATAGGATTGTTATCAATCCAAAGAAATTTCAACTTACATTTTGTATTGGCTGCTTTGTTAAAATCTTCACTCTGTTATTACTGATTATTTTTTTTAATTATTTAAAAAACTGTTTCTTTCAATTTCATTGGGGTTTTTTCTTCAAATTAACCTTTCAGTGTTGTTCTATATTTAAGCAGTTTCTTATGAATTTTTAAAAAATATCCATTTAGTAAAAACTTGAGATGAGATTGACCACACTTACACACCCAGATACAGTCTTCACATCTAGTGTAAGAAATAACTCAGCAACCTATTTTCAAGAGCTTTTTGTGTTTAACTTTTTGATTCAGTTTTAGTGTAAACACTCTTGTGTATCTTTACGTCTACATATAAAGATATAGATGTATAGAGGCATATAGATATATTTAAATGTGATTTATGCCAAAGAGTCAAGTAAAGTGGTAAAAGCTAGAAGAAAGCATGTGTATCAGTAAATACTTATGGGCATTTTATTTTATAAATCAAAGCAAACACAGGTTGCTTACTGTGAAAGAAGATAAGGTGCACTGAATTTCTTTTAGGAAAACATAATAGTCAAAAATGATATAAATCATTATTGCTTTTGCTAACGCATTAGCCAGAAATTCAGGCAACACGAAAGAGATGCAATGTCTCCTCTTGTTTACTTTTTTCTAATCACCATAACAATCTTTACAGAAGCAGTTATTCTTAAGACAAACAGGACAATACATCCCCATAGAGAGAAAATCGATTTAACAACAAAACTAGATTTATCTCTATTGATCCAGGGGTGTTGAGTGGAATTTTAGTGAATTATGCCTGGTTCTCATTTCCTTGCAGAAATTTCCCAATGAAACCAGAAAGACAGATTGCAGATTGCTGCATAAGCTTTTACATGCTCCTTACTTACTACCGTAATCACTGATTTTCAACTCTCTCTTTCTTTCTCCCTTCCTCCCTCCCTCCCTCCCTCCCTCCCTCCCTCTCTCTCTCTCTCTCTCTCTCTCTCTCTCACACACACACACACACACACACACACACACACACACAGAGAGAGAGAGAGAGAGAGAGAGAGAGAGAGAGAGAGAGAGAGAGCGAGCAGGGAAATATTTGAAGGACACTGAAGCACATACATTTTTTCCATTATTTGTAACAGTTTCACTATTGTGTGTGGCTTTGTAACTAGTTACCTAGGAGCTCCATGTTATTTATTTTTAATTCCTTAACTGAGAAAAAAGGTCTCTGTAAAGAACTCAGTGTTAAAGAAAAAATGAAAATCCAAGTTTACCTTATAAGAATAGAATTAGAGAGACTGAAAACTCACATTTGATTATTCTTAGGCAGAGAACTTTTAAGAAACTGTTGATGCTTTTCCTAGCTGAAACCCCTCTCCAGACAGAACACAAAGATTTGGAATCAGATTAGAAAACAACTTTCTGTCTCGGCCACATGCAAATGAGGACTCCACCATACTCAAACGAAGACCTTTGCTAACAAATTTAGAAAGTTTCCAAAAATACCTGAGATGGTAGTTTGTGTCACCTTAAGTACATGGTAGGATGAGTCAGGTTGACTTTCATTTCTTTCAAAAGATCTAAACAGATATTGATTTTTGTCGGTGTGCTCTCATAATATTTCTTGATTTGAGCTATTGCCCCTTCCTTGCTTCACAAACATAACAGGCAAAGACATAACAGTTGATGGACAAAGCAGCTTTATATATAGTAGGATTGAGGCAGTTTGCCTGCATGTTAACAGAGCTTACATAACTCATAGTTGTGAAGTGTTTCTTTGTAATTTTTACAGTTGGGTTATAAGCCAATAAAATAATTTTTATTATTGAGAAGTACCTAACAATTGTTTTTTTTCTTAAATTATCGTTTTGTTATTTTTATTGAGTGAAATAATTGCCAGTGTAAGACTCGCCTTTTTACTGTATTTAAAGTTTAGGTTCAGAATTCAAGTCAATTAACTTATTCTTATCATTTGTTACCAACAGTATCCATGCTAAAAATTGTAAAATTTACTTACTTTTCTAAATTAATAGTATATCCTACAAGAAGTAAAGACATAAGCAGTATTTGTACATCCACGAAAAGTGTGTTCAATTATTAATAAAATTTTTAAAACCTGTTATACAAATAATATTCTTATACTAAAATCCTTGTGACATAAGAAGAAAAATTTTGATTTAGAGCATTAAAACATAACTCAAATTTAATATACAATAATTGCTTTTTAAAGCAGCAATCAAGTAATTTATTAAGACAAAATAAACAGAGTTAAATTTGAGCTTAGGCTATTGAAGGTAACATACATTTCTATTGGAAACTGTTTTCTAAAAGTCATATAAACAGTGGAAAGTACTCTGCAATTGACCCTATAGATCTAGGCAGGTTGTAGTCATATTAATAACTTATAACAATTTTCTCTAATTCTACTAACAGTAACATAAATGTATACTATTAGCTATTATTATAATATTGAAATATAACTGTTCAATTAGGTAAGTAAATTTTAGAATATTTTCTATTGACATATGAATTGATAATTTTAGGTATCATATTTGATCTACTTCCTGCTTCATGCATGTAATCTTACAGTAAGGGAGACATCAAAAATAAGCAAACTGGACTACTTATACTCTTCTAAAAATAATTGAAAATACCTAGAGTTTCTTATAAAAGAGGTAGTTTTTAAACTGAATTTTAATAAACCAATAATGTTATTGTTCAATAGGCAATAATTGCCTTTATATAAACTCAGAAATATTGTTTAGAGTGATTAATATACAATGCACCATTATGCATCTGAGAGTGTTGATGCATAATTTTTAGTTCTAATGTTATTATGTAATTGAGAGAACATGTTCATTTGCTCTAATAACTACTAAGATGCACTTAATAAAATGAAATGTAATAATACTTGTAATTTAATCTATTCATGGAAGTAATTTAAAAAGTCTACCACTCTCCTTAATGTGGATAACATTCATAATTTATAAAGTGTTGTGATGCAGAATTGACAATGCCATTGTTTTTTACACTTTGAGATGATTCTACAGCCTTCATATCATCTGCATACCAACCTCAGGATTATCAAGGGCAAACAAAAGATAATTAACAGCAGAAACAGGCAAATGCACGAGCTACCGGCAGAGAATTCTCATTTAATGCAAAAAAATCGTAAAAAACAGAAACTGAAATAACTATGGAAAAGCTTGTCTTACAAAATAATTCAATACCCTATTCTTTCTATGCCTTTTTAGCTGGGTTTGTAAAGGCAACTTGTCTGACAACAAACTCATCGCTAACAGAATTAGTTCAAGTAGTTTTTAATGAGTTAATTTCAAATTATGCATTTTACATATATAGCATATAACGGCTCATATAATTGTGCACATATTTACAATGTATGTACGTCTGAAAAATAGAAAATGATTGTAAGGTGCAATACCCTTTGTTATGCTTTCATATTTAGGAATAACTAAATGCTTTTAAAACTCAAAAGAGCTCTGAGAAAAACTAATTACTTTCCATAAAACATCTGCTGATAACATGACTAAAAATACTTTATTTCTTTTTACTCTTGATCGTTTATCATTTTTATTAATACTGTGTTTAAAATTATCAATAGCAGACCAAAGATACAGATTATTGTATTTCGAATTTGATTCTAAGCAGAAGCTATGCTGTATTCTGACTGCATTTTTAAAATTGAATCATTGTCTACACAATTATTAAAAATAAAATAAATTGTGATGCAACATGATGTCAAAGAGTCATTGTGGTGTGAACTTTTCACTGTTTGGATTCTTTCTTCTGTACCTGCTTTTCATGTTGCTAGATTCCAATGCTAGATTTGGCTCCTCTTAGCACACTTGCTCCTCCCTTTTACTCAAGAAATAGTTATTACCTGATGTCGGTCTTAAGCATGTCTAACATTAAGACCTAATGCGCATTTTACTTGTGCTCTTAGGTGAACAAATACAAGCAAGTATTATTTCCCACCATTTTTGCTATAGTCTAACAATAACATGAGTCAACAGCCTGTAAATAAGTCTAGATTTTTCCTCACTCCACATTTAATCAACCACCAAGCCCCCTAACTTTAAAATTATTTATCAACCTTCATTATTCCTCTATTTTCCCACACCTACAGACAGAACAGAAACAAACGAACAATCACGTTGTTCATTGCCCTTTTCTATCGTTTTCATCTTTAATTTCAAACATTCCTAATCAATTCTCCAAATCATCTAACAGTATTTTTTTCTGCAAGGGGTCTAATAGTAAACTTTTAGGCTTGGCATCTTTACAGTTTCCTTCCAAATTATCAACACTTGCAGCAGAAAAGAGTAGGAAGAGACTATGTTCCTATGTGTGTAGCTATTTCTTCCAATAAAACTTTATTAACAAAAAAGACAGCGTGCAGCAAATATTTAACAATTATATTGTAATATTTCAAAGTACCCACAGCTACATTTCTAAGTTGTAAATCAGATGCCATTATTAGCTTTATCTTTTTCTTCAACTACCGAAAAATGAATATGGCCTTATTATAGTCACCTCAATAATCTTTGTGCTATCATTTCTGCTTTGCATTCCTACCTCCCATCCCACACCCCAGTGCTTAGTAATTATTGGCATCAATTTGCAGTTGCCCCACTCACACTCTTTCTACCTTTGTGATTTTGCACAAGCTGTGCTCATTACATGGGCAGAAGTGTCCTTTGTTTTCTGTTATTGTTTTTAGACTAACAGAAGAGGACTAGGTTGTATTTGTCTTCTGATTGTCACTGATTCAATGACTGCAAACAGTTTGTTAAATTACTGACTCATTCAATGAACTGGCACATATTTTAATAAGTCACTTAGATTTTTAAGAGTTTTGTTTTTACTTCAGCCACTCAAATTTATGAATGTCCCCTCAAATATGTGTCCAAGTTGACATGTTATGTCTAGACTCTTCTCACTCCTACTCTTGATATTATGGTTACATGAGTAACATTAAAAACATAAAATATAAAATACAAAGAAAAAAGAAGAAAACCATTTTACAGAATATCAAGCTCTGAATTTTGATGTCAATAAATCATTGACATCAAAATAATACATCCCAAATAAATACATTGTATAAATATATCTTTGTTTATTGTATATATTGACAACACTTGTTTTATAGGTACCCCAAAATGTAAAATAATACAAATTTAATACCAACACAATATTTCACTGATATTGCTTGAAGATAGACAAGCTTTTTCTATATATTTACCATCTCATATAGCTCAGTATAAATCATGTGTAAACATACCAGATAATATAGAATTCTGATCAAAGAAAAACTCAAGAGCAGAAAGTTGACTATGCTGAGTGTATTACAAAAATTTCAACCCCATGTTGACAGAATTTGTTCTAAACTATTCTTGGTAAAAAGCAAGCATTCAGCTTTCCTTTACATATAATCTATATAACACTGGTTAAAATTTTAATGATTACTATCTGTAATATGAAACATATATTAAAGAACATATGCCAATTTACTATCAGAAAAATTCAATCATAGTTAAACAAAATTGCGTATTAACTCACTATGTACCATTGTTATGTGATACCTTGCTTCAAATAACTTAGGTACTTACTTAGCAGTAATGTATACTCATTTTCTTAAATATTATTATATACAAATTTGTTAAAAGTATAAAGTCTTATAGAATTATTTAAATGACCTAAATAGAGTGGTTGTTAATTCCTCTTGATGAGTTGGAGACTTTAAAGTATTACTGATTTTTTTGATATATCATACCCTGACTACAGCAAATAAACAAATTTTCTTTTAATACTTTTCTGGCAAACATCAAAATGGAGACACATGGTAAAGCATATAAGTGGTTTAATTTTTCTTTTAAAATTGCACTGATGATCAGACAGAAATGCATAACTAATACTGAAGCTAATTGATTTTTAATTGTCATTAAAATAAGGGCACTGTGAAGACTGCAAGATAGATCTGAGGGTAAAGGACTTGTTGTCAGGCTTGATGACCTGCCCTCAATTCTTGGGACTCATATGGTGGAATGAAAGAACATCCTCCCAAAGTTATTTCTGGCTCTATACACATCCCATGGCAACTTTATGTATATAAATGTAAATGTACACATACACACAGACACACGTGTGAACAGGCACACACACATAATAACAAATTTAAGAAAACATAGTTTTTATAATTTTAAACTTAGTTAGTGAAGCTACTTGGGGTCTCAAGTTCATAAGAACCATTAGCAGAATACTACACAGTGACCTCAGTTGATGCTGATGCAATGTAATTGCTCAGTTGAGACATCAAATTTATGATACACAGAATTATGGAATATGATAGAAGTCTTTTAAAGATTTTATTTTGCTTTTATTTATTTGTGGTGTTGTGAGAAAGAGACAGAAAGAGAGGGGATGGAAAAAGACTTCCTCAGATGGCTGTGGAGGTCAGAGCAGAAGGTTGAATCTCCTGGAAGCAGAGTTCTAATAGTGGGTTGTGAGCCAACCACTGTAGGTGCTGTGAACCAAACTTCTGTCCTCCACAAGAAAGAGCATCATTACGTGCTCTTAACTGTTGAGATATCCCTCCAACCCCAAAAGAGTATTGTAGACCAATAAATTATTCTCTAAAGGTAATATAAAACAGCCATTCAAACATTGTAAATATTCCTGTCATAAATTAAAAGTTCTTTACTGAAATTACAAAATGCGGTAGTATGGAATTATTTTTTTTCTCTGGTAATTCTTCTGATAAGTGAATTCATCTTATCCAAAACAATGCTATTTTGCAATTTTAAGGATTCAAAGAACTTTTTTTTGAAAGTTTTTTTAAATGAGGTTATTTAATAAACAATATTTTACCATATTTTACTTGTTTGGAGCTTTTAATTTTTAAGCATGTTGCTATATATCATCCTTATTCTACTAGTTCATATATCCCCTGAGATAGGCAAAAAAGATCTCATTATCCCTACTATGTGTATGGGTACTTGGGTGGCCTGAAATAAGATGGTTTGATTCTGGCTGGTCAGCAAGGGAAGCCAGTATTAGAGCACAGACTTTCAGAATCTGCCTTCAATTCCCCTTTACCCTTGTTTACATTGTCTCTGCAGTAGGACAGGCTATGCAAGATACTTGTATCCATACATAATGTTTGATATATGTGTCAGGAGACACACCAAAGTGTTACCTCAATGACTTAACTCACAACATTCTTTTCTACTAGTGTTAATAATTCTCTAGTCGTCAGAGAAGACTTGTTTTATATAATGTTTACATTGATGTAGTAACATATAAGAAGAATATGCAAACACTGCAACAGATGTTTTGAAATAGTAACCTCGGTACTTGTAGTCAAGGAGTCCTAGGATTCGGGAAGTGAAATCTTTCCCACTGCTCCTTTTTAAATAACAATTTTAGTTCCTCTGGTGTACTTACAGACATAAAAATCACTAGGCACATGCATTAGTCAACTCCTGAAACAGCTTGTTTCGGTGCCATACACCTAAACTATAAATTCAAATTATAGCCCAATTTTCTTCTTGGGTTCTTCTCGTTTCCCCCTTTAAAATTCTTCTTAATATCCCTAATTATTCCCACTGTACCAATATTTTTAGAAAATCATCGTCTTTCTCATTGTTCATAGTCTTTAAATATCAGTAAATTATCATCTGTACCTCTAAGCCCTACTTCATGTTCTATCAAGTGAGATCCTGCAAGCTTTCTTCATTAATTACTGTCACCTTTTCCCTTAATTATTTTGAATTTGTGAAACTTTCCTTAATTTGCCTTTTTAAATTGGGACACCTAAAATTAAATATGTATTCAAAGAGGAGCTTCACTGTAGCCTTTCCCAGCTCCTCGCAGTATTAATCACGGGATTATTTACCACTTTCAAGCCTTCCCTTCCCTTTTCAATCACATCCTCGTTAAGATGCATTCAAAATAGTTTAAACACCATTGCTGAAATACAAGTCTATAATTCCATATTAACTCTCTGAATGCCAAATTTTATATATAATAGTATGCTAGCATAGCACAGTAAATATTTATAACATAAAATTGATAAAGATTTCTAAGAGAGCTGGGAACTCTCTCTCTTATCCTTTTCTAACATAGGGATTATGTAGTAGGTGCTGGACAAAGGATTTCCTGTTAAACACTAGATTGTTTCAATTATAAACACATTCATATAAATATTTCCAGAAAAAGTTGCTTGCCTTAAAATGGCTTCTTTTATAGATGAACACTGTTAATTTTTTAATTACACTTATTTGTTTGTGTGTGTGCAAGAACCCATACCGTCACATGAATCTGAGAGTGATGGGGAACTTGGAGAACCTGATTCTGGGGCCTGAACTCGGCCTTTCAGGGAGCAAGTTATAACTCCTGGTGAGCCATCTTGTCCGCCTCTTGCACATTCTAAATGACTGACATTTGTGTCTACCCTGTGTATATGAACACAATTGTTTTCTATAATGCTCTATCTGTTCAAAATAATGCAGAGCAAAATAGTATTCCTAACAAAGCAATGTTAAAGATAGACACAATATAAACGTAATTTTCTAACTGTTGACGGTAGAAAAAGAAATCCCTTCTAATTACCTTTCAAGAAGTTTTACTTTAAACCTATATACATTGCAATGCTGGTGATATAAGATGATTTCCTTAAGAATCCTGATTGAACTGATGCTAAATAATTTGAATATATTGAAAAGTTAGCCGAAGAACAAAAGAATAGTGGAATACTTTATTTTTAGCAACTTATAGAAGCTAGTATTTCAACATTCTCTGCCCATTTCAAATTATTTGTAGCATTGAAAATTTTCCCTCCCTCCCTCCCTTCCTCCCTCCCTCCTTCCCTCCTTCCCTCCCTTCCTCCCTCCCTCCCTCTCTTTTTTTCTCTCTCTCTCTCTATTTAAAGCTGGGTCTGTTGGTATATACCCATATTCCCCATACTGAAAAGACTGGGACATGAGCATCACAAGATCAAAGCTAGCCTAGGCTACAAAAAGATTCTATCTTGAAACAATTTCTGAAGATAATTTTGTTTTTCTAAAGTTTTAAAAGGCCTTCAGTTTTTAAATGGTACAAATTCTAACAAGCAATTAGTATTATAAGACAATATTGTTAAAGAAAATAGAAAGGAATTAGAGAAACTATAAGGATATATTTCAAAACCAAAAGTAGCTTTCATTAGACACAAACCAACTAATGAAATAGGACAAATATATGCCTTTGGTTGACTTACAAAATCTTATGTGATTGGGTATCATTCATGCTTCCTGATTATGAAGAGGTGAAATTACCCTCAGTAAACTAGGAGTCCCTATTTCCTGTTCCATTAAATTTTCGTCTGCTGACATATTGAGCAGTATTAAAATATACTGTGGAAGCCTGGAAGTGCAGTTCAGTGACAGAGCGATTGACTAACATCCAAGGGGTTCAGGTTCAGTCCCCAGCCATAAAAAAGAAAGGAAAGAAAAGGAAGACAACAAGGAAAGAGTCTGGGTATGAAATCTGAAGAACTACGAAATCTGAAGAGCATCCCTTTGAGAGGGTGTTTCATGAGGATATTGGTTCTGCAAGACTAAGAGATGCTACTTATTGTCACTAACTGATTAAGCGCTATGATAACTTAATTTCTGTGTAGTACCTCATTTCCTCATTCTAACAGCCCTAGTTATGATCATTCTCATTTTATACAAGAAGCAGTAGAGACAGAGAGGTTAAGAAATGTTCTGCTGTCTGATAATGGGTAACACTGATAATTGAGCCCAGGCAGTCTGGCTCGATAGTCTAATTACTCCTGATGTTCTCAAACTTTAAGAGCTGTATCAGAGTCATTTTGAGAGTTTAGTAGAACATGAATTTTAGAGCCTTATCCCTAGAGTTTCTGATACAAGAAGTCTAAGGAGGGAATTAAAATTTTCTTGAGAAATACAAATCCCATGTTAATCATGTGTTCCACAGAACTACTGTGTTATGTAATGCTGTCTTTTAGAAATTATTCTTGGCAACCCTGATAGGACATAATTTTAGATCCTATGAAATTTTACTTTATGTGAGTTAAATGTTTATTTTAACCAAAAGAAATAATGGATGAAATTGCAATAATGGTGTAATTAAGCTGACTTATAGGAAAAGAATTCAGGTACAAATTCAATGATCATTTATCTGACTTTCAGGAACAGACTTAGGGGTGTTATTTATTGAACTTGTTCCCAAGAACTTCATCTTAAGAAGATATATAAACTCATAATTCAAATTCAGTGTGGTATGTCTGCCATGGTTGGAAGAAGGAAGCAGGGACTAAAACCATCAAAGAAACTTTCGCAGAAGACCGTTTTTGTATGTATATACAAACTGACTACAGTATAAAATTACCACTGACGTATGTGCTCATGAACATGGCACTTGTAAAATTTTGGAGTCGAGGCAATGGATCCTGAGATCTTCATATTCTAAATAAAACAAGTGTGTAGAAAATCATGCAGTCAAGGTGGCATCCTATAGCTTGGATGAGAGGTCAGAAAAGAGGATTTTGTGAAGAAATGTAATCAGAGATGTGATTCAGGTTTGGCCTCTAAATGAATGATGTGTCGATAGTGTTAACCTATTAGTGACTGGTTAATTTAAAACAAGGGACCTTGGAGCCAAGGAGAGCTTTCCAGGCAGGAAATGCAATAAAAGTCAACTAAGTCAGTGGCTATCGAGGTAAAGTAGAAAGGTTGGGTTGTACGAGTAAATAAACCATTCTTGGATGGTGCTGTCTGAAGTATCTTATAAACTATAATTCATCTAACATCCCAAAGACGTCTTTGAGATAATTGCTATCCTTTTCTCTGTTTAACAAATGAGGAAGCTGAAGTTCAGAGACACAACGATGTCCACCTATGTTACAATACTTGTAAGGATAAGGATTTGAACTTAAGCCTTCTGTTCACTCTTGCAGTCAGATTTAGTGGTGAATTCTATGAAGGAAAAAAAAGGGGGGAAATGGTTAGAAAGTACCCACAGCAAGAATGTCTTTCTACTGTATATACATACATACATATATACATACATACATACATACACTGTCTTCACGATCATATCCAGGCCACCAATTTTCTCTCAGTAAAAATCTTTTTTCAGCAGCCTGATTTCTTAAGGTCCTCCAGGGCTAAAGTGAGCACACTGATTGCTCAACAGTGTGAGTCACGCTATGAACATCATCTCTAATGTCACCGGCAGTGCAGGGACAATGCTTCTTCTCCTACCTTACCACACTTAGATCAGTTTAAGAACAGCTCCTGCTATCACCAGGGCTGTTGCCTGTGCTTCACATTTGTCCCACATGTCCCATTCCTATTCCTTAAGAGTGAAAGCTCCGTTACTTAAAGCAGTTTCTACTCAATTACGAGGACTGGAGTTTGGAACTCTGACATTACCTGCAACTCTGTCTCCATTGGATTCTACACCTTCTTCTGATCTGTGTGAGTGCACAGAAGTTGGTGTCTACATACATGTGTACATAAACTCACATAGACACTTTCCAAACATACCTCTTTCAGGAATGATTTTTGCTATAAAACAAAGGTACAGAGATAAAAGAGTTAAAATCCTGGCTTAACCATCACCTGAGCATGTGAACATTTAAGTATGACGCGTGGCTACGATAATATGTTTACAGGATGCTACCAAGAATTACCAGAATGAGCACCACACAACACTGTTGGTGTGCGGCTTCTGTCACTAGTGCCCTCGTCACTGACCAAATGGCTATGGCTCTTCTGCCTTTCATGGCAAAGAAGAACAGAATGCAAGGTGAGAAGGAAGAAATAAAATACAACAAAAGAGGGGAAATGCACATCTCTTCATTACTGCTTCTCCGTGTTGGTATACTGAAGTCTTCTGCTTGGAGTCAAAGGCTCCCTTGTAGATGTCAACATTGTCCAGTGTGGGAGGAGGACGTGCTTGGAGTCACAGGCTGTTTCCTAGACAACAACATAGTCCAGTGTGAGAGGAACAAGGTATATATTTCCTGGTCATTTTTCTATCTAGAAAGAAATACTTTTGATTATATATCTTGAGTAAATTTCAATAGAGGGAGGCACAAAACAGGACACAGACACAGGGGCATACACACACACACAAGGCTGGAACTTACTGTATATACATGAACTCACATAGGTCTATCTGGTTTTGCCTCCGACATGCTAGGATTAAAGATGTGCACCCCATGCCTAACTCTGAACTTCCTTTCAGATATTATTTCTAAGGCTTGAGAACTCACAAGGCATTCTTAGGAGCCTAATGGAAACTGTACATTACTGGTTGATAATACAGATGAAAAATTTGTATACATTTGATTTTTTCAATTTATTATGATACATGGTAAAGAAAAAAGATTGAATTGTTGTATGTTTGTAAGAGACAACAGCTATAGCTTGCTTATTAATGAATAAAAGAATGATGGCCTCGTAAAAAAGCATCAAGCTTTTTGAAATCATTTTTCTTTGTTTCCAGACAGCTAAAAGAAGGATAGAAAATATGTTGAGCTTCCACACTCCTTGGAATAAACTCTGAAACCACAAGCCCTTAAGAAGTTAAAGAATTCCAGTGATCATAGGTAAACAAAACCAGAAGCAACTTTACTTGGAAAAGCACAGTTAGCAACATTTCCCAGGATCCAGCTGTCTTGTGATTACAAGATTATATCGATTTTGCATTTGTAAGAGAACGTGACTGAAAATTAACCCTTGGATAATGGAATGTATCTGAAAGACAAATGGAACCTCTTTTAGTTTCTTGAGGACTACTGTATTTGCTGCTAAGTTACATGAAAACAAACACATGAATTATTATTTTAAGAGTTATATGTAATTGGAGACATGATAAAAATGCTTACTATTTTAATTTCAAAGTTAGGCGAAAAGAATGTAAAATTGTGACAAATATCATTGGGAAATCTAAGAAATTAGATTTCAAAGACGCATTGTTGATGTCTAAATTATCTCACATACATACAATATTCCCTTACGTGAATGAAGTTATAAAAAAAAGAAAGAAAAAATAGGTCTTGTGACAGGGTTAT
>PVIU01005297.1:0-42500 GCA_004026605.1 Ondatra zibethicus | reverse complement strand
TAGGTTTGTGTGACCTCAGGACCAGCTAGACTCCAAGTGTCTGAATTACCAGTAACTACTTTTACTCTCTCTCTGAAGAGACCTGCCCACCCTGCCTAGCGTCAGATCTCAGCACCTAATATGTTTAATTCATTTCAGAAACATAGGAAAATCATTTGCAAATGCAAAGCTTCAGAAAGCCCTGGTTCCCGAATATCACCTGCTCCCTTTCCTCCTTCCAGGTAGGCAGAGCAAGTCCACCTCCCACGGCCTCCTGATGCGAAGAGACAGAAAGTTCTCCCAGACCTTCCCTGGGTGCCCAAACCATCATTCTGCTTGCAAATTCACAGAGATTATTCTATGGGAAAGCATATCATTTCATATAATAAGCATGTACAACAAGCTATCATATTTCTGTTATGAATCAAATCAAATAATGATATGCTACTACTTATGCTTACAACACGTCATACACAAATGTGCATACATAGGTAGATATTATGCATAAAAGCAGCTCAAGTGGTATTTACCTGTTTTAAATTCTAGGTTTATTTTAATATGAAATAAAAGGAAGTATTTTAAAAATTCTTTCTTACAAGATGTAAATAAGCTCATTTGCATGTCTTTTGAGAAAGTTGAGGCAATGGCAATAGAAATTGGGTTTACCTATTTGGCACAGTATGCAAAGTAGGATTGGTTGGATCAATTAGAGAATTATCTATTTATGAAATGTCTGGCTTCAATGAATAGAACCGGTACAATTATGAGCTGTTGTCTTGACAACTGTGAAGGACTGATTGGATCATTTATCAGTAGAGTTGCTGATGATTTCAAATACAGAGAAGCAAAAGTTACTGGAAAATAGTGATGAACTTAGGGGAAAGAAAAGAAAACAGGTGTGTGTGTGTGTGTGTGTGTGTGTGTGTGTGTGTTAAGAGCCTGCATATGTGACTGTGATTGTGTGTACAAGCCTGCATGAATGCAGCAGTTATAGCAAGGGAGTTTTCATCAAGGACCATGCAGGTTTTCTGGCACAAAGCCAGAGTTGCTATTGTAAATTTCCTAGTCGGTTTCAATGTCAACCTAAGCTCATATTTGAACCTGGAATCAGGGCAAAAGCATTATCACTCTGTCACTTTGTTGCCAGAAGTGGAATTTTTTTTGTTAATATTTTACTGTTACATCTGACAGGATTTCACATTTTCTGTAGCCCGCCTTTAGTACATTGAACTGCCAGACAGAGAAATTAATACCCTGAGTGACTGTATTTTAATTAAGCAATTTCATGCAAATTACAAATTTTAGATTGCCAAATAATATATTGCACAAAAATTGTAGGCTGGCTGATCTGATATGCATGGAGTATTACTCTTCCAGGCACTGTGCATACATGGGAAAATGAACAAAAATGCTAATTTCCAATCTACTATGCAAACGGTAAAAGATGCCTATTTAGATACATATGCTTTTCTTAGGAAGGGTAAACAGTTCTTTAATTTAATATAGCTGACACTTGAAGATGTGTTTTTCTCTTTTACAAAGATAATTTTTGCACTGAACAAGTAAATGAGAATTCAAGTAGAGAGCATCTTGTTAATGGCGACTAATAAAAACTAATATTGCATGCAGTATAATGATATTAAACCTTATAACTGGTACATAAAGCAAGCTCGTTCCTATTGTGAATCTACCAATGAACATCAAATATATTTCATATTAAATATATATTTTAATAGAAGAAATATTAACTCTTTCAACAAAACTAAGATTCATCACTGAAAATGAAATCATAGTAATGCTATAAGCCAATGGTAAAATATTATTTAAAGCAAACACTTAAATTTTTTAATTATTCTGTAGCTGGTTATTCAAATTCATAAGATAAAGAAAACCCAGAAACCTCATGCAAAATAGAATAACATGTAGGGGACACAATTTTTTGCATTGTAGTTTACAATACCTTACACACACACACAGACAAACACACACACACACACACACACTCACTTATGGGGAGGGAAATGTGAACTTTAATAATAGAACAATTTGTTCCTGATTTCTTAGTGTCTTCAATTTATATCATATATGAAGGGAGATTGTATTTGTCTTTTGCATACCAATTGGTCATATTTCTTGTAAATTTATATTATCATTCTTAAAAACAGAATCTGATGAAAAAGACAAATGCTTAGATAGTAAATTTATTTAAATATACACTTTCTCTAAAAATTTATATCAGCATTTGAAAGAATTCAATCAAACATCATCAATCGATAAAAGATAATTTCCTCTCATCAATCAATAAAAGATAATTTCTCAGTTTTTGAAAAATATGTATATGCATATTGGGAAAGAAAGAAAGCCACATCCAACATATACAAAAGAACATTCAAATAGTTCCTCTTCTAGTGTTCTTCCTTCTTCCCCTTGTTTATTCTTGGGTTTCAAAGTACAGAGATATAATCATCAAAAATATTCCATCTTACACCTTTAGAAGCTACATTTGGTTTTTGATTGTGCTTTTGTTCAAACTCCTTTCAGAATCTTTGTTCATGTCTAAGGAGAAATCTACTCTAGCCAGGCCTGTCTCTCCTATGTCTGTGATGGTTTGTGTAATATAAGTTGGCCCTTTAAAAACACATGTAAATTTGATGAGAAGGATGTATCTAAACCATGAAATTAGCACAGTATGAGTTGAATTGTACATGACTTTTGTATATTACATACTCAGTCAGTAGTGGTCCAGAATTCATTATAAATGCTTTCATCACCCCAGATTGATGAGGACTCGTAGTATTGCCGTGCATGTGTGGTCTTGGCTAGAGAGCAAACTAGGTTTGCGCTCTGCTGAGCTGTGCTCATCTGTGTTCTGGCCACAACCTTTAAAGAACAGTAACACCATTTTGAGAAAGATTTTAAGCAATATTTAAGTAGATGCTCAAAGTTCTCATTCAAAATTAGGTGTTTTTTTTTTTTTAATGGCCTCGGGCTTGGCCTTAAGAAGGTTGGACCATATCCAAAATTCTTGAAGGCATACTGAAAATCAGGAGCTGGAAAGACTAAACCAAAAACAGGATTCTTACAAATTAGGACTGGGATTGTGAATAACCAATGAGGCCAAGACTTGTGGCAAAAGTGCATATGAATTTGTGTAGGTAATGTGACTATCTCCACATGTGATTGTGCAGAAAGAAGTCAGTATCTGATAGCCGTCTTCTAGGCCGTGACACAGACAGAAATCCGAGAGCATGGCCATCTCTAAGTAAACTATAACTAAGGTAAGAAGTGTAGCTTCCGAAGAAGACGCCTGTATTCCATAATCAGCATGAGGATGAAGGCATGTAGAACAACACTTGTCTGTAATTGCTGTTTTCCAGCTTGTCATTGGGCATATTACGTAGGTTTGTGGAAACTCAGCTTATATAAACATAAAGTCAGGAGATTAAAACTTTCCTAGAAAAGCCATTTTGGAAAGTGTAAGGAATATCTAACTTGTTGCACTAATAGAAACTCAGGCTTGGTAATGATGACACACACCTATAATTACAGCACTCAGGGAGGCAGAGGCAGGTGGATCTCTGTGAGTTTGAAGCCAGCCAGAGTGAGTTCCAGTACAGCCAGAGCTACACGGATAAGCACTGGAAATACCAAAAAGAAAAAGAAAAAACAAACAACAACAAAAAACTTAGAAGTCAGAAATTAAGATTAAAAACTTGATAAATCCAAAGGCAGCATAGAATACATTGACTGTCTGTTTGTCCACATTTTCCCCAAACCACCCACCCTGGATATCCCCTAGAAATACTCTCTTCTCTCTTCCTGTCTGCTCTAGCAAACCTCCTTAGTCCTCTGAGAACTTTATTACTAATCCTGGTCAGCTTTTCACTGACTCTGTCCTTTGATTCAAGGTGGTTTTACAGACACAGTGGAATGTTTTCATGAACAATTCTCCCACAATATTTCCCCCCTTTTGTCTAAAGAAAAAGGGAAGGTTTTAATTCTAGCACAGTAAAACTATATACAATAAGAACAAATATCAAGTAGGAAATATATTAATAATGTCCAGTCCATTAGTGTTTGGCAAATTCAGAGAAAATACTCTATTATCTATCTTATCTTGGTGAGTCCAAAGTTTTGTTCCTAATTTACTTTCTATCATAACTAAGGAAAAGTTTAATTAAAGCTACGTAATCTTCAACCCCATCAGAGAACTGAGAAGGATATAACATTACCTGAGTAAACAGGAAGTACAAAACAAGCAGCTTCCAAAACTAAGAAATGACAGAGACATCTGGCTGCCTAGACAGTCACCCCAAGGATTCTCTGGAACATTGGGACATCCATCTTTGGCACATGGGCCTAAAATAACATACTTTCCTGTGAAGCAGGAATTTTGAAAGACTATCTTACCTTGCCTTAGCAAAGTTTGGCAATCGACTTGTGTTCAGCTTATCCACTTTGGGCAGCATATTGTCAGCAGTCTAGGAAAGGACAATTTCTTTGCCCAGTGGTTAACTTCGTCACAAATGAAAGAAAGCAAACTGCACATAGAGGTTTTTTGATGTCCATCATCCTCTTTTGCAGCAAATTGGTGCTGCCAGAAGCTGATATATTTCACTGCTTGGATAAGCCCTATGTTATTAAAATACCATATTCTGTAGTTTCTGAAGGTTTTGAAGACCATCTATATATTTAAAATATGTCTCTGATTGACCATGAAAACATACCTAACATGACTATAAGTTTAATTGTTATCAATGACTAACTACTAATCTATATTTCTTTGTTAACCTAAATATATTTCAAAGACTAGAACTTTATATTACATATTCTAATATTTTTTCTTTATTTTACATACTAACCACAGTTTCCCCTCCTCCCTCTTCTCCAATTCCCTCCCTGAGCTCTCCATCTACCCACTCCCTATCCACTCCTCCTCCATCTCTGTTACATTTTTAAATGAATTGCATAGATGCAATACCTTAAACAGGAGCTAGAAACATATACAGTATAACAAAAATAACTTGAGACCCTCTCAGACCTTGCACTTTTAATGCTGCTGCCACTACCACAAGCTACCAAGGGGACCAGCTAGCTCAGTTGCTAGAGTATGAGACTTGTAATGTCAGAGTCATGATTTGGGTCCCACATTGGGTGCCATATTTAATAAATATCTAAATTGTTCCAGTATAATAAACACTCGGGAATCAGAAATTGAGATAAAGACCTGACAGCAGAGAGTACATTGGCTAACCCTCTCTCCACATTTTTCCCAAGCCATAATCCCTGGAAACCCCCCAAAAATCCTCTTTTCTCTCTTCCTGTCCTGTCTAGTATACTTCCTCCAAGAACTCTATGGCTAATCTTGGTCATCCAATTGCTAACTCCTTCCTTTGTTTCAAGGTGACTTTATTGGTACAGTGGAATGGCTACACAAACAATTTTTCCACAACAGGAGAACAAAAAATAACTAATGTAAACTGACTCTCATGTGCCAAACATAAAGAAAGAAACAAAGAAAGAGAATAAAAAGTTCTGTGAGTTTGAGGCCAACTCTATCTATAAAGAACTCCAGAACAGCCAGGATGGTTAGAGAAATCCTGTCTTTGAAAAACAAACAAACAAGAGAAAGAAAGAAAGAATGAATAAATGTATATGTAATACCATTCATTTTTTTTTAAAAGCAGTATTTAGAAAGGACAGGGGACATTAGTCTAATATATAAAACTGAATCACATCAAATAGAAAGCCAATGGAAAATAATTCATTCTCCAATTTTTGTGTATTTTGTATATTTCTTTATGTACCTTCTTCATCAAAAAAATCATTCCTTTAAATAAAACAGTAAAATGTATGATTTTTATTTTTATATTTTAACACACACTGATATAATTCATTCTCACAGCAATTTACTGTTTCTATTTATGATTAAGTCTGAAATTTATTTCCTCATATTTCAGCATGTACCAGCAATGACAGGAATGATTTAACTATCAGTTTAACACACCTTTGAAGTTTGGACCTTTTACCCCCTTGTCAGGATAAGTGGCACCTAGTCAGTTAAAATCTTTAGACTAAACTGTTGAAGATGCAGCTGCCTCCCGTCTTCTGTTTCTTTTTGCTGTTAGCATCATTGTTGTTTTAATTTCAGTGAGATCTGAACTCAGGTCACATGTATGGTTTATGCATATTTGTTATTATGCATAAGCACAGAAGGGTTTCTGCCCATCTTTATTTTGTCCCTTTAAAGCTAGGACACTTGCTGAACCTAGAGCTCATGGAGTTTAGATTATTGACCTTTGCTGTTGTTTGCTTCTTTTTCCTGTTAGGCTGACTGTCAGCTATCTTCCTGGCTCCATCTGCTGCCATTTTGGTGTCACCAACCACTTTGGGTCTGGGCTTTTACTTGGAGTGCTAGGCTCCAAACTCCAGATCTGATTCCTGTGCACCAAGCCGCTCCTCTGGCTTCTCACTGTGTGGCCTTTGAGACACCATTTCACTCTGTAGTCCTCGCTTGCCTGCAATCCTCTTCTCTTCTTGCTCTATTTTCCTGGTGCTGGGATTTTTGGGGTGTGCCTTAAGCATGCCTCCCACAAAGAACTTTTAAAGATTGAAAAGCAGTTCTGGTAAAAATAATTCCCTGTTTTTCCTTTGGATAGAAATACAATGTTTAAAATAAATAAAAATGTTTATTACATAACTGTCATGAAACACTTACCTTATCCATATATTCAAAAATACTCTTCCTACTACAGAGATACTTGCTCAGCCATGTTCATTACTGTCCTATACAAAACAGGCAAAAATTGAACATGAACTAGAAGGATGTATACAAATGAATGAATAAAGAAAATAAGGTATATTTACACAATAGAATATTACTCAACTATTTAAAAAGTGAAATCATGAAACATGAAGGTAATGGATAAAGCTAGAGAAAAAGATCTTGAGTGAAGAAACAACAAATGAGGAAGACAAATATGGTATGTATTCACTTATATGTGATGATATATATACACATATATATATATTCATGTATGGAAGCAGTATAAATAAATTGCCAAATAATGGGGAAGACAGAGCCTCAGTTGAACATCTCTCATCACCAAATCAAGCTCCCAGTGCTGGAAATGGATTACATATAAATGAGTTGTTAGCCAAAGAAGCCCCATTGGAACCACCAAACAACCTATGCCAATACAAAACTTATTGATTGCTCTCCACTGAAGACAACACTTACACAATACATTGAACACAGAGAAGTCATTCTAGTCCATACCTAGAGTTATCACCTCTATGAACTAGTGTCCTTAGTACAGAAACATAAACTACACGCTATCAAAGGAGGAAGGAAAACAGTAACCTAGCTACAAACCCTTTCATCTACAGTGGTGATCCACCTGCAAGATGCCGTTTGTGTTTGTACAAAGATGGTACAAGACTTGTGGGAGTAACCAATCAATATCTGATTGGACTTAAGACCCACTCCATAAGATGTAACCCAATCTCAGCCTTGCTTGGGTACCCAAGAACCTAAAACCATATAAGCCAGGGACATATGGTAAAACCAACTTCTATTGTTCTGCTAGAAAAACATAATCATAAAATGACACCTAGTGACTTTCTTCTATACTCATAGATCAATATCTTGCTCAGTCATCATCAGAGAAGTTACCTCCAGCAGGAGGTGGAAGCAAATGCAGAGACCCACATCTGGACGATGTGAAGAGAGTGCGAGACCTTGTAACAGTCAATCCCAAATGGAATGTCATTACTAAATACCTTCCTTCATGGCTCAGGGAAGACTGTGGAAAAGGAGGGAGAAAAACACGGAGGAAACAAGACCTTCTAAGCTCAGCAGGAGAGATTAATATGAACTCGCAGAGACTGTAGCAGCACGCACAAATGAACACCTGTTCTCTTCTAGCGAGTCTCATAGGGATACAAATCACTCTTAAGATTGGCACCCACGTCCAACAGTAGATGGACAATACAAACAAACTCAGTGACATTTTCAGAAGCTCTTTCGTAATATGTTTTGTCAGCCTTTTAAAACAATGAATACAGATTCTTTAAGAATGTATTATGGCTTTTAGCTTTGTGTTTTTATAGGATTCATATGTGTATGAACATGTGTTTACAAATGTGTTTGTCTCTTTGTCTATATGTATCTTTGCATCTACATTCATTTTCTTTGACTCTTTTTCTTCTGTTTTTTGTTTGTTTTTGTCTTATTTTTTATTATTCTTTAAATGCCTATTTGTCTTCTAAGGAGATACATAAAGGGAATGGATTAAGAAGTGGAGATGAGAGGGAAGGTTTTGAAGGAGTTGAAGTAAGGGAAACAATAATCAGAATATTATGTATAAAATTCTATTTTCAATAAAAGAAAAATAGAAAAAATATTTGCTATTCAAGATTAATCCCAGGGCCTTCCTTACATATGCTAAGTATATATTTTGTGATTAAGTTATATCCTTAGTCCCTAATTTAAATTTTTAATATTAATTTTCTCTTAGATAAGAATTTTCACGGGGGCTAAAAGGATGTCTCAGCTCTTAAGGAGTAGGTACTCCTCCTCCAAAGGACTCCAGTTCAATTGCCAGTACCACTTTAGTACTGGTTGCCGCGTCCTATAACTCCAGTTCTATGAGATCGAATGCCCTATTGTGATCTCTGCCTGTACCCACATTACACATATGGCATGCATGCACACACGCATGCAAACACACATAACACAAACACATACACACACATACACACATGTACAAATGTGTACACATACACACACACATAACAGGACTGCCGGATTACCATGTATAAACACAGTCATACAGCAAGCTGTTTTTGAGACTAGCTTTCAACACTCAGTATAATTCTCTAAAGAATCCCTTTTGTTATATATATATATATATATACATATATATGTTAACATATATCTTTATTTTATGAATTATCTTTGGTGTGTGTTAGTTTATTTTGTTTGCTTCACCCCCATCTGGTAAAGACCTTTTGGGTAGAACCCATGTAGCAAATGGCATCACATGGGAGGACTATGTACTAAAGAAAGGTCACTGGCCAAGAGCGGAACAAATTGTGAAGCCAGAAAACCTAATTTACTTTTTGATAATCCATTCTTCTAGCTCCCAATACAGCCCCTCAAAACCTAATCCCTTCTTGTAAGAGTAGCCAACATTAATCCCTTCTAACTGTAGTAAATAAAATTGCATAGTTCCTCCTCCTAGGCACTATCTCTTTAAGGGATTCCCACCCCTCAAGATTTACTCCAGTATTAGAGTCCACTTTGAGTTCTGGTAGGAACATAGCTCATTGAAAGTATCACACCATAACATGGATACTAAAGTTTTGTTTAACTTTTCACTCACAGAAAGGCTTTCAGACAGTTCCTAGTTCTTGACTACTGCAAAAACATTTATGAATGTTTTGCCTAAACGTAAATATTAATTTCCGAAGAGTAAACTCATGCATGGTTATCAAGTTTGTGTTTTTAATAAACACTGCTAAACTGTTTTCTGCAATATCAAAAATAAATTAAATTCTGTTTTGAAGTAGGACTAAAACTTCCCCCTCCCTGATTTTTCTGGAAATGAGAGAGGATGGGTGTCAGAGGAGTTTGGCATCAGGTCAGGGGTCTATACAGACCTAGCCGATCACTTTGTTATATTCATTCCTGATATACATAATCCACCCATCCAGTTAATTACTCAGTCATTCAAGAAATAAAAACAGCCCTACTAACTAAGATGCACGGGTTGCCCAAGCTCACCAAGAACACAGTCAACTGTGGGCGGTGCTGCTGATTATTATAGGCTACTTTCTAGTAGCAAAGATAACCATAAGTCATTGTGCTTGTATCTGAGCTAGGAGGGCTTCACAAGGACAGTCGCATCTTACTCATGGGAAACCCGAATAAAAAATTCTCTTTCCTTTTCCAGCTAATAAACTTAGAAAAAGTATGGGAGATTGATGGTAAGTTTTTGGTCCATTATATCAATCACAAAGAATAAAGGCTAGCCTTTTCAGTTTTGAGAGACTATGATTCAGGCAGGAAGGACTTTTAAAGGGTTTCAGAGGGAAAGAAGCATCACTCTTAACCCCTTGAATGTAAGCCTTTCCCTGTAAAACTGATGGGAAACTACTGACCATGTACAGAAGTGAAGATGAAAACGTGTCAGAAACTAAGCAGAGAGCACCCTAAACACAGAGGATTTCACCTTGGAGGTAGCTAAGGGTTGTTTGTCTGAGGATATTTGTCTTTGCAGCATTGTAAATTTTATTCAAGTAAGTAACTATGTACTATGAATTACAGACTGTAAAAAGAATAGCCATGTAATTGGAACATCACCATCTATTTCTCACTTCATAATTACATGACAACAGTATTGAGGACAAAATTTGAATTTTACAATACAACTTTTTAAGTTGTACCTTGGGCATTACTAAAAGACGGTGGTTTTATTGTCTTTTAAAGTTTCAAATGGCTGGTACATGATTGTGAATGCTTTTTATGATTTTTAAGATGATTTTGTGCAATATTAACTTTTATAATGTGAAACATAATTAGAACGATGAAAATAAAAAGTGTGATATATCCAAGCAGATCATAGTGATCATAGTCCTTGTTTGTACCTCTACCACCCTACAAGTTTTTCTTTTTGGAATGGCTTTCAGTGTTATATTATTTCAGTTTTATAATAGCTCCAACTTTATTGAGTCTCTCTCTTGGTGTGGGAAGTCATTCTGTATATGGTTTACTTTCATTGGTTAATATAGAAGCTGCTTTCAGACAACGGCTTAACAGAATATAGCCAAGCTGGAAGATATCTATATCTATATCTATCTATCTATCTATCTATCTATCTATCTATCTATCTATCTATCTATCTACAGAGAGAGAGAGAGAGAGAGAGAGAGAGAGAGAGTAGGATGAGTCAAGTGAGAAGCCATGTCCACTCACAGGAGACACCCTGCTGAAACTTTGCCTGGTAAGCCACAGCCACATGGCAATACACAGATTAATTGAAATAGGTTAATTTAAGATATGAGCTAGCCAGGAATACAATTAAGGTATTGGCCAAACAATATTGCAAATAATATGGTTTCTGTGTGACTATTTATAGTCTGGGCAGCCAGGAATGAAAGAAGAGTTTGGCGTGCCAGCTAAATCCACTTAAAACCTGAGAGAGTTTGGGAAGAAATTTTACACACACACACACACACACACACACACACACACACACACACACACACACACACACACACACACACACACACAACAGAGTTTAACGCAGCTTCTTGCTCTGTTTGCTGGCAGCAAGTAGAGACATGGCTCCTTTAAGAGGTTTCCTGACTCAGCTTTAGCAGTAAAAACTATCTGGTTTTGAAACAATGGCTTCCTAATCTGCACTACCAGCGTAAACTCTGGCTCTTTCAGGAGGCCAAGCACTTGCATGGGGTTTGTGTCCAGAGTGCTGCAAGTTACTTGGTGACAGCATGAGCCAACCAGTTACCAGAGTTGAGGTGGTGAGGATGGCTCCCACACGGCAGTCTCAGAGGCAGTGAACAAACCTCCACCATGTTGGACTAGGCAGAGCCAAAAGGCAAAGCGGCCTTAGTCCTAACCATGTGGTTTAGCATTTTAAGAAGTGGTCCCGGTCAGAGGATTACAGATATGCAATAAAGACAGATTCAGATAAAAAAAAAAAAACTCTAAATGGATCACAATGTTGGACAAATGTACATAAGTTTGAGAGAGAGCAGAGAAAGAATATAGACAATTATAAAAGGAAGTAAATAGTTCAAAAAATAAAACAAACTCTTTAAAAAAAGAGAGTACAGACATTCATAGATTAAAGAAATGAAAAAATAAGCCACATAAAGATGGAATATACACAGAGAGTCTGGAGTAGGTATATTATTGTGTTTTTTCCTTATTAATTTTTTTATTTTTCCATTCAAAAATTGACACTTTACTCCCCTTCTCCCATTCCCCTCCCGCTCCCCCACTAATCCTCCTCCCTACCCCTCCATTCTTAAGAGAGGGCAGTGTACCCTGCTCTGTGGGATGACCAAGGCCCTCCCCCGTCAATCCCAGCCGAGGAAGGTGTGCATCCAAGTAAACTAGGATCCCAAAAAGCCAATATATGGAGAATAGACAGGTCCCAAGGCCATTATTGATGGCATCTCAGTCCGTCCCCATTGGCAGCCACATTTAGAGAATGTGGTTTGATCACATGCTCATTCAGTCCTAGTCCAGCTGGAATTGGTGAGCTCCCATTAGATCAGGCACAGTGTCTCAGTGGGTGGACCAACCCCTCGCAGTCCTGACTTCCTTGCCCATCTTCTCACTCCTTCTGCTCTTCAACTGAACCTTGGGAACTGAGTCCATTGCTCTGATGTGGATGTGGATCTCTGTCTCTATCTCCATCCATTGGAAGAAATTACTATCGTGATAATCAAGATATTCATCAGTGTGACTATGGGACAAGGCCAGTTCAGGCACCATCTCCTCTGCTAGCCAGGACCTAGCTGGGGACATTCCCGTGGACTCCTGTGATCCCCTCTAGAGCCAGTCTCTTGAAACCCTAAAATGGCTTCCTTAGTGTAGATATGTTCTTCCCTGCTCCAATATCTGCCTTTCCTCAATCTCCACCCTCCCATTCCCCCAGCTCTTCCCAGACCTTCCCTTCTCCCTTCTCCTTCCCCCTCTCCCCATCCCCCAACCCCAACCCCAGTCCTACCCCCCCCCGTACTCCCAACTTTGCATGGGTATCTTGTTCGCTTCCAATTTCCAGGGGATCTATATATGTTTTTCTTTGGGTTCACCTTGCTATTTGGCTTCTCTAGGCTTGTGAACTATAGGCTTAATGTCCTTTGTTTATGGCTAGAGTTCACTAATGAGTGAGTACATAACATATTCATCTTTTTGGGTCTGGGTTATATCACTAAGGATAGTGTTTTCTATTTCCATCCATTTGCATGCAAAATTCAAGATGTCATTGCTTTTTACCACTGAGTAGTAGTCTAACGTGTATATATTCCACACTTTCTTGATCCATTCTTCAATTAAGGGGCACCTAGGTTGGTTCCAGGTTCTGGCTATTACAAATAATGCTGCTATGAACATAGTTGCACAAATGCTTTTGTAGTATGATTGCACTTCTCTTGGGTATATTCCCTAGAGTGGTATTGCTGGATCCTGAGGTAGGTTGATTACCAATTTCCTGAGAAACCACCACACTGATTACCAAAATGGTTGGACCAGTTTGCATTCCCACCAGCAATGGATGAGTGTTCCTCTCACTCCACATCATCTCAAGCATAGACTATCCTTGGTGTTTTGATTTTATCCATTCTGACAGGTGTAAGATGATATCTCAAAGTTGTTTTGGTTTTCATTTCCCTGATAGCAAAGGGAGTTGAACATGGCCTTAAGTATTTGTTGGCCATTTGAACTTTTTCTGTTGAGATTTCTCTGTTCAGATCATTACCCCATTTTTTAATTGGGTAATTTAGCATTTTAATGTCTAGTTTCTTGAGTTATTTATATATTTTGGAGATCAGATCTTTGTCTGATGTGGGGTTGGTGAAGATCTTCTCCCAATCAGTAGGATACCTTTTTGTCTTAATGACTGTGTCCTTTGCTTTTCAGAAACTTCTCAGTTTCAGGAGGTCCCATTTATTCATTGTTGCTTTTATTGTCTGTGCCACTGGGGTTACAGATAGGAAGTGGTCTCCTGTGCCTATGTATTGCAGGCTACTTCCCACTTTCTCTTCTATCAGGTTCAGTGTGGTCGGATTTATATTGAGGTTTCTAATCCATTTGGATTTGATTTTTGTGCATGGTGATAGATAAGGTTCTATTTTCATTCTCCTACAGGTTGACATCCAGGTATGCCAGCACCATTTGTTAAAGATGCTTTCTTTCTACCATTGTATAATTTTAGCCTCTTTGTCAAATATGAGGTGTTCATAGGTTTGTGGATTAATATCCGGGTCTTTGATTTGATTCCACTGGTCAATGTCTCTGTTTTTATGCCAATATCAAGCTGTTTTCATTACTGTAACTCTGTAATAGAGTTTGAAGTCAGGGATTGTAATGCCTCCGGAAGTTCCTTTATTGTATAGGATTGTTTCGGCTATCCTGGGCTTTTTGTTTTTCTATATAAACTGAGTTATTGTTATCTCAAGGTCTGTGGGGAATTTTGTGGGGATTTTGATGTGGATTGCGTTAAATCTATAGATTGCCTTTGGTAGAATTGCCATTTTTACTATATTGATCATACCAATCCAGGAGCATGGGAGATCCATCCATTTTCTGGTATCATCTTCAATTTCTTTCTTCAAGGTCTTAAAGTTCTTGTCAAATAGATCTTTTACTTTCTTGGTTAGTGTTACCCCAAGATACTTTATACTATTTGTGGCTTTCGTGAAAGGTGATGTTTCTCTGATTTTCCTCTGTTTCTTTCCTTTGTGTATAGGAGGGCTACTGATTTTTTTTGAGTTGATCTTGTATTCTGCCACATCACTGAAGGTATTTATCTGCTGTAGAAGTTCTTTGGTAGAGTTTTTGGGGTCACCTATATACACTATCATATCATCTGCAAATAACGAATGTTTGACTTCTCCTTTCCATTTTGATTTCCCATGATCTCCTTATTTTGTCTTATAGCTATTGCTAGAACTTCAAGCACTATATTAAAGAGATATGGAGAGAGTGGGCAACCTTGTTTTGTTCCTGATTTTAGTGGAATCGCTTTCAGTTTCTCTCCACTTAATTTGATGTTAGCTGTCAGCTTGCTGTATATTGCTTTTATTATATTTAGATATAAGCATTGTATCCTTAATATCTCCA
This sequence comes from Ondatra zibethicus, assembly GCA_004026605.1. Taxonomy (NCBI): domain Eukaryota; kingdom Metazoa; phylum Chordata; class Mammalia; order Rodentia; family Cricetidae; genus Ondatra; species Ondatra zibethicus. Next base: position 27,646 of record PVIU01005297.1, on the reverse strand, counting down.
AGACCTGTATCATAAAGGGGTGTTGAATTTTGTCAAATGCTTTTTCAGCATCTATGGAAATGATCATATGGTTTTTTCCTTTCAGTTTATTTATATGATGGATTATATTGATAGATTTTCATATGTTGAACTAGCCTTGAATCTCTGGGATGAAGCCTACTTGATCATAATGGATGATCTTTTTGATGTGTTCTTGGATTCAGTTTGCCAGTATTTTATTGAGAATTTTTGCATTGGTGTTCATGAGTGAGATTGGTCTGTAATTCTCTTTCTTGGTTGTGTCTTTTTGTGGTTTTCATATCAGGGTAACTGTAGCTTCATAAAAAGTGTTTGGCAATGACTCTTCTGTTTTTATTATGTGAAACACATTAAGGAGTAGAGGTATTAGCTCCTCTTGGAAGAATTCTGCATTAAAACCATCTGGTCCTCGGCTTTTTTTGGTTGGGAGGTTTTTGATGACAGCTTCTATTTCCTTGTGACTTATAGGTCTATTTAAATTGTTCACCTGGTCTTGATTTAATTTCGGTATATGGTATTTATCTAAAAAACTGTCCATTTCTTTTACATTTTCCAATTTTGTGGCATACAGGCTTTTGTAGTAAGACCTAATGATTCTCTGAATTTCCTCAGTGTCTGTTGTTATGCCCCCATTTCATTTCTGATCTTGTTAATATGAGTGTTCTCTCTCTGCCTTTTGGTTAGTTTCGATAGGGGTTTGTCGATCTTCTCAAGGATTTTTGTTGATTTTCTCAAGGAACCAGGTCTTTGTTTCATTGATTCTTTGGAATGTTTTCTGTGTCTCTATATTGTTGATTTCAGCCTCAGTTTGATTATTTCCAGTCTTCTACTCCTCCTAGGTGAGTCTGCTTCTTTTTTTTCTAGAGCTTTTAGGTGTGCTGTTAAGTCACTAATGTGTGCTTTCTCCAGTTTGTTTATGTGGGCACTAACTGCTATGAACTTTCTCCCTCTTAGTATTGCTTTCATAGTGTCCCATAGCTTCGGTTATATTGTGTCTTTATTTTCGTTGAATTCAAGGAAGACTTTAATTTCTTTTTTTATTTCTTCCTTGGCCCAGGAGTGGTTCAGTAGTTGACTGTTCAGTTTCCATGAGTTTGTAGGCTTTCTGGAGGGTGGAATTGTTGTTAAATTCTAACTTTACTCCATGATGATCCGATAAGACACAGGTGGTTACTCCAATTTCTTTGTATCTGTGGATGATTGCTTTGTTACCAAGTATGTGATCAATTTTCAAGAAGGTTCCATGAGATGCTGAGAAGAAGGTATATTCTATCCTGTTTGGGTGGAATGTTCTATAGATGTCTATTAAGTCCATTTGATTCATTACATCTGTTGGTTCTCTTATTTCTCTGTTAAGTTTCTGTCTGGTTGAGCTGTCCATTGGTGAGAGAGGAATGTTGAAATCTCCTACTACTAGTGTGAGGGTTTTGATGTGTGCTTTGAGTTCTAGTAAATTTTCTTTTACATATGTGGGTACTTTTCTATTAGGGGCATATATATTCAGGATTAAGACTTCATCCTGATGGATTATTCCTGTTAAGAGTATAAACTGTCCATCTCCATAATTCTGATTGATTTTAGTTTGAAGTAGATTTTATTCGATATTAGTATGGCCACACCCACTTGTTTCTTAGGGCCATTTGATTGAAAAATCTTTTCCCAACCCTTTACTCTTAGATAATGTCTGTCTTTGTGGTTGAGGTATGTTTTTTGTAAACAACAGAATGTTGGATCCTGTTTTTGTATCCATTCTCTTAACCTGTGCCTTTTTATAGGTGAATTGAGTCCATTGATTTTAAGTGATATTAATGACCAGAGGTTATTAACTGCGGTTGTTTTATTTTGGGTTGTAGATTTTGTGTGTTTCTCTTCTTTGAGTTATGCCAGTGGAGGGCTGTTAGATGTCTGTGTTATTATGGGTGTTGTTTGCTTCCTTTAATTGTGGCTTTCCTTCTAGTACTTTCTGTAAGGCTGGGTTTGTGGCTATGTATTGCTTAAATTTGTTTTTAGCATGAAATATCTTATTTTCTCCATCGATGGTGAATGAAAGCTTTGCTGGGTATAGTAATCTGGGCTTGCATCCATGGTCTCTTAGTGTCTGCAGCACATCTATCCAAGACCTTCTGGCTTTCATGGTTTCCACAGAGAAGTCAGGTGTAATTCTGATAGGTTTACCTTTACACGTTACTTGACCTTTTTTCCTTTGCAGCTCTTAGTATTCTTTCTTTATTCTGTATGTTTTGTGTTTTTATTATTATATGGTGAGGGGATGTTCTTTTTTGATCCAGTCTACTCGGTGCCTGTATGCTTCTTGTACCTTCACAGGAATATCCTTCTTTAGGTTTGGAAAGTTTTCTTCTATAATTTTGTTGAATATATTTTCTGGGCCTTTGAGCTGAAGTTCTTCTCCTTCTTCTACCCCTATTATTCTTAGGTGTGGTCTTTTTATGATGTCCAAGATTTCCTGGATGTTTTGTGTTAAGAATTTGTTGGATTTGTTGTTTTCTTTGATCATTGAGTTTATTTTCTCTATCGTATCTTCAGCATCTGAGATTGTTTCTTCTATCTCTTATATTCTGTTGGTTATACTTGTCTCTGCAGTTCCTGCTCATTTACCCAGATTTTCCATCTCCAGCCTTCCCTCGGTTTGTGTTTTCTTCATTGCATCCATTTCATTGTTAAATCTTGAACTGTTTTCATTACCTGTTTGATTGCTTTTTCTTGGTTTTCTAGGGTATCTTTGAGGAATTTATTCATTTCTTCTAACTTTTTGTTAGTTTTCTCATCCCTTTCTTCAAAGGAGTTTTTCACCTCTTCTTTTAAGGTCTCTATCACTTTCATAATGTTACGGTTAAAGTCGATTTCTTCTACTTCTTCTGGGTTAGGTTGCTCAGGTTTTCCTGTTGCATACTCACTGGATTCTGGTGTTATCATGTTTCTTTTCAGGTTGTTGGAGGAATTCCTGGATTGGCGCCTGCCCATCTCTTCCTTTGATTGCAGTCAGGAGAGTCTCAGTGGGTGGGGACCTTCCAGGAAGGCTTGCACACACTCACCCCTCTGGATAGCTGATCTCAGTGCAGGAAGATGAAGTCCTGTCTGGACCTCCAATCTCAGCACAGGAAGAGAGTCCTGGTGGTCCAAGGACCCCACAGAGGAAAAGCCTCATCCATTTCTTTAAAGGAGTTTTTCACATCCTCTTTAATGGTCTCTATTACTTTCATTATGTTACATTTAAAGTTGATTTCTTCTACTTCTTCTGGATTTGGTTGTTCAAGTCTTCCTATTGCATTTTCACTGGATCCTGGTGTTATCATGTTGCTTTTCAGGTTGTTGGAGGAAATCTTGCATTGGTGCCTGCCCATCTCTTCCTTTGAATGTGGTCAGGGGTGTCTTGGTGGCTTGGTCTGATTTTTGTTATGGTTAACTGTGTACTTGGGGATTTTTCTTTTTCTGCCCTCTCTTAGGTCCCTTCAGCACTGGAGTTGGCTCTCAGATCCCCTCCTCCCTGAAGTAGGCTGTGGTGGTTGATCTAAGGACCCCCTTCCGATGGGTCTGCTGGTACTGGATCAGGGCCACTTGCTGTCAAGGACCTCACAGATAAAAGGGCGAGCTTGGTATATGCCACAGGTTCTGTGGAACCAAGAAACCCCTGCAGTCTTGTACTCATCACTTTGTCCCCAGAACCTCAGCCCTGAAGCAGGCTGAGTTGGGAGATCGTGAGACCCCGCAGATGGAACGGGGTGCTTGGGGGCAAGCTGGGGTGGGATAAGTATGAAAACCAGTAGCCAGGGAGAAGCCCAGCTGAGTGGCCAGAAAGTTTAGAGGATTGGAGGGTACCTGTACTCCCTTCCTGGGGCGTCTGGGCACCCAGGAAGGGACACACTTGAGAGAGAGAGAGAGAGAGAGAGAGAGACCAGAGTTTGTGAGACACCACATAGCCACCAGAGGAGAAACACTTGAGTTGCCAGCTGGAACCTTGCCAGGAGGCCATGAGCCTCATGATAAAATATAAAATAATAGAAATGAGTTAATTTAAGATGTAAGATCTAGCCAATAAAAAGCTAGAACTAATAGGTCAAGCAGTGATTTAATTAATACAGTTTCTGTATGGTTATTTTGGGTCTGACCAGCCAGAAAGAATGAGCAGCCTCTGACTACACACGCTCTCTATCTCTCTCTCCCTTCCTCCTTCTATCCCTCCCTACTGCTCTCTCTCTCCCTCCATCTCACTGAGGCTCATGTTCATGCATGCACTTTAGGATGCCAGAAATCAACATACGGATGCTTTCATTAATCCTGCTCCACCTTACTTTTTGAGACAGCAGCACTGTACCCAAAACTTCCTGTTGTGACTAGCCCCAGGGATCCTGCTTTCTCCACTTCCCCAAGATTCAGATAAGGTGCCAGGCCCTGTTTTTTATGTGGGTAGTGAAAATCTGATTCTTATATTTCTAGGCATTTTATCTATTGCATCATCTTTCTTGCCCTGACATTTTAAAACTGCATTCTATATAATCTTCAAAATGAATTCTTCAAAGAAATTAAATGCAAAATATTAGCAAGATATTAGAAGTAAATTTTTGAAGCAAAGATACATTTTCGTTTCAATTAGTCTTTAATCAACTGACATACAACTTGTGACATTATTAGTAAAATAATTTATCTTTGCTTAGTATCATTATCCCAAGAGAGATTTTCTGTCTTCCCAACGCATCTATTGCCTTGTTTTGAAGGATATATGAGTTAGTTAGACTCAGTGTAAAACCATTCTATTTTGCTAGCAAACTCTCACTCTTTTGGAGAAATTTTTCATAAAATTCTGACAGTATGTGCTGTAGATTGGATGTACTCTCCATAAATTCACATGGAAATCCTAATCTTATGCCATTAGCAGTTAGTTTTTCATTAAGGAGAGGTAGGAGCCTGCCTCTTTCCAGCCTGTCTACCAAAGAAAGTCACATGACCACATAGAAAAAGAGCACTGAGTAGTGTCCAAATCCAGCAGACAGTTGATGTGAGAATTCAAGGTCTGAGGCAGTGAGAAAATATGCCTCTCCTGCCCAAGCCTTTGAGTTGATATTATTTAGATGATGTTAAATGAGAGAAAGAATATATTTTGCTGATCTCAAATGCCACACTTAAAGAGAAAAAGTGATCATTGTGGCGTCAGGTCTGCTACTTGAAAATGTGTCGACATGGTCAAAGCATATGCGTGTTTCAACGGTCATTCTTTTTCTCTGTGAAATGGGCATGCTAATGTGTGTGGAAATCTCAGTGCTTATCAGGACATTGCAGGCAAATAGAATGTTGGAAAATACTGTGTGAAAAACAAAGCATTCCTTAAGAATCAAAATTAGCCTTATATTAGTTAAAAATCTATTCACTTAAGGGAGCTATGCTTTTATAACTTTTAAATTTAAATTTGACATATATATATATATATATATATATATATATATATATATATATATATATATAAAACTTAAATTTGTAACAAAAACATTTTCTCCAATAACCAACAAAGTAGATTCTGAGAAAAGTCCAAGTCTGCTCATCACTGTGTGGAAGATTGTGAGTGAATACTTACATAATATACAACATTATCAAATATGAAAAATATACCATGTATTCAAGTATTTAAAAACAATTTAAGTTTGAAGGTTAATACCTAGAAAAATATTTTCATGCACATGAGAGTCAGAACAGATGAGCGACCTACCCACCAGCAAAACTGTTCCCTTCCCTGGATTCTCTGTCCCTCTCTCCCTGTAACCTTTCACCAGCCCAATGCCATTCTAGCTTGTCCCTGCTCCAGCTGCTACTGAGCTTTGCCCCAACCCCAGTGAACTTCTGCCACTGAGGCATAGAGCTTCAGCAAACTCCATTGGCCCAGACCCCATAGGCCAAGATCCTGCTCATACCAGTTGGAAGAACAGACACCATAGGCCCACGTTCAGTCCACACCATTCAAAAAAAATTTAGCCTCAGCAGCTCTACCAGAGGCCAAGCTGATTCTAAGTATCCCAGAGGACTCAGGCTTTCCTTGAGGCAAGGCTAGATCTAGAGACCCAAGAAGACTTCCATTTTAATGGAGGCCACACCAGATCAAGGGACCCAAGGCTCCACAAAACCCAGCAGAGACACCCGACTGGATGTGAATACCCATCTGTCACCAGAATCCTTGGCCACTTAGGGCAGAAGACCAGAGATGAAACAAAAATGAAGGAACAAAAACCCATCCAACAAAGATAAACATGGGAATCAGCACCTAGATCTATAATCACCCCAAATTCAGATGTCTAAATGTCAGTGTAATAATACAATCAGTAACAGGAAGGGAAATATGCCACCACCAGAGCCCAGCCTTCCTATGACAGCAAAACCTGAACATCTCAATGGAGCTGAAGCACAAGAAAATGACCTTAAAAATAACTTTATGAAGATGGTAGACGTCCTTACAAAAAAATGAAATGAATCTCTTCAAAAATAGAGGAAAAGACAACCAAAGGAGGATTTTTTAAATCTCTTTAAAAAATGTCAAGAAAAACAAACAGTTGAAACAAAGAAAACTGTTCAATACCTGAAAATGGAAATAGAAGCAAAAAAAGAAAAAAATAAAAGCTCCACAAACTAGGGGGATTCTGGAAGTGAAAAATCAGGGTAAGTGAACAGGAACTACAAGAGATGGAACAGAAAATCTCAGGTGTTGAAGACACAATCGAGGGAGTAGGTTCATTAGTCAAATAAAATGTTAAATCTAAAAAAATTCCTAGCACAAAATATCCAGGAAGTCCAGTGAAAAGACCAAACTAAGAATAATAGGATTAGAAGAAGGAGACAAATCCATGTTCAAAGGCACAGAAAATATATTCAGCAAAATCATAGAAGAAAAATTCTTAAACTAAAAGACATACCTATAAAGGTACAAGAAGCTTACAAAACACCGAATAGACTGAGCCAGAAAAGAAAGTCTTCTTGCCACATAATAATCGAAACCCTAAATGTGCAGGATAATAAAAGAATGTTAAATGTTGCAAAGGAGAAAACAAAACAAGCAACATATAAAGACAGATCCATCAAAATTATACCTGACTTCTGAAACAGAACTCTTGCAGACTCTAAGAGACCATGAATGCCAGTCCAGACTACTATTCCCAGCAAACTTTCAATCACCATAGATAGAGAAAACAAGATATTTCATGAAAAAGTCAAATTTAATCAATATCTATCCACAAGCCCAGCTCTATAGAAGGTACTAGAAGGAAAACCCCAAACCAAGGAAGTTACTGGTGCCCACCATTGTTTGAAAAAAAAGTTAGAAAAAATAATTAGTAGGCAGCAGAATTGAAGAAATAAAATGACAAAGGTTACCATGGCAGATAAAACAAAATTGCAGGTGAATACTATAAAAAGATAAAATATTTCACATTGATAAAATAAGTCATTGATGTTTTAGGCAGATTTTATAATATCTAAGATTCTTTTTCTTTAAAAATAGTTAAAACCATTAGAAATGTCAAACAATAGAACATAAATATTGATATGAAGTATTCATTACTATTAATCTAGGACAAATCAGGTAGACAATAAGCAAAGGAGTATGCCAAGGCATCAGAAAGTGCTATGTAAGCTGCCAAGGAAAGAAATCAATAATCCTAACTAGCTCAGAAGTCAAGAAACTAAAACAATGACCACCTAGACAAGATATTTCTAAAAGTGCAGTAGTAATATTTATATCTCAGTGGTTCTCAAGTGCTGTCTAATTGGACTTAAGGCCAGCTCAATAGGGAAAATAAGGCATGCCTGGCCTGGTACTAGAAGCCTAGAAAACTACCTGGAGTTAGTGTGGGTCATGGATCTTAGATGAGATCCTACTCTGCCCTTACTGGACCAGCTCAGTTCCTAACTCTTTTTCAAACTTACCCCTGTCCCTACAGATAAGAGTAGCTATTACTTCTCTTCAAAGCTGCTTCTCTGTACAACAAACTGAGACTATTACAGAAAACTGGAACAGGTCATAATGCAGCAATCTATAAATCTTATAGATCCCAGTCCTAATGGATGCATTTTAATTCCTGCACCTAAGGTTCAGTGAGCATTGTGGAAGAGAGGGTGGAAATATTATAAGAACAACAGGACCAGAATTCTACTGTGAGCTTGTCTCCTAGAAATGACAGGGAAGCTCCACCCATGACACCTCAATAAAATGGCTGCCCAAGCAGAACCTGAATAATGATAATGTCAATAGACAAGCTCAGTTGGAAGAGGGAGGTCTCTAGGGGTCCCACTCCTACACAGAGAGCTCAAGACAGCCAATGACTGATGAAAGAGGGAGAATTAGTCTTTCCAAAGGATGAGCTATCCAGTACAAAGTGGTTGGCCTCAGATTAAATGCACCTAAAACACACTAAACGAATTCATCAGGTTTTATTTACGTAATTATGCAAACACACACTTATATATGTGTGTGTAGCAATACTAATGAAAAAAGAAGTCATCAATTTAAGAGGGAGTAGGAGCATTAGAAAAGATGTCAAGTTCTTTACTAGGGTGCTATTTTTTTTTCAGAGGGAAAGGAAATGAGTTCATAGATGGATTCTACCTAACCAAGAGGATAAATGACAGTGTCTCAGACCTGGATTAAACATTGAGAGTTTCAAAGTGTGTCATTTCAAGATTATTCGTGCCTCAAAATGGCTTACTAACATGAGAAGAGTAGGAAATTCCAACATGTGTTGCTGATTAGGTCGGTACGATAAATAACCAGGCCAGCTCAAGAATAACAATTATATTTTAATGGTTATAAAAGGAAACTCATGCTACAAGAGTGGGAGGTCCAACTTCCTATCTGTCCTGTGGGAGCCACGCAGAGAAAGCATGCACCTGGGTTCTCCCAGGTTTTTCCTCCTGGGCTCCAGGTAGCCACGCCTTAACTAGATGTGATTGGTTGACAGAGTTTCCCCATCATCTCCCCCTTTTGTCTAAACAAGATTGATCCAAACCCAATATAACTATATACAATAGGAACAGATACCAAATATAAAATTACAAACAATAAACAATATTAAGCAAGGAACACATAACAAAAGTTTTACTAAACATTCTATTTCAAGGAATCTAAATACTGCATTGAAATTAAGCTTGGCTAAATCATACGGAAGGTAACTACAATTATCTAATCTTCAACTCCATCAAAGATCTGAAAAGGGAAACAATATTACTTGAGTAAACAGGAAGTACAATTGAGAAACTTCCAAAATGTGCAACAAATGACAGAGACAGCTGGCTACCTGGGCTTCACCCAAAGTCTCATTTGCAAAGTTGAAGCAACCAACTTTGGCTAAGGCTTAACGTAACTGACATACCATTTTTATTTTTTTTTAATTTTTCTATGTTCTTTTGTTTTTCATTCAAAAAAATTTACACTTCCTCCCCTTTTCCCAGTCCCCTCCCACTCCCCCAATAACCCTCCTCCCTCCCCCTGCTTCCTTAAGCAGGGGCAGGGTACCCTGCCCTGTGGGAAGCCCAAGGCCCTCCCCCCTCCATCCCGGCCTAGGAAGGTGTGCATCCATATAGACTAGATTCCCCAAAAGCTAATACATGCAGAAGAGATAGGTCCAAGTGCCATTATCATTGGTTTCTCAGTCAGCCCCCATTGACAGCCACATTCAGAGATTCCAGTTTGATCATATGCTCATTCAGTCCTGGTCCAGCTGGATTTGGTGAGCTCCCATTAGATCAGACACACTGTCACAGTTGGTGTTCCAGACTCTCCAGGTCTTGATTTCCTTGTTCATCTTCTCCCACCTTCTGCTCTTCGACTGGACCTTGGGAGCTCAGTCCATTGCTCTAATGTGAATGTGGGTCTCTGTCTCTATCTCCATCCATCGGACGAAATTTCTGCGGTGATGATCAAGATATTCATCAATATGACTATGGGACAAGGTTAGATCAGGCACCTTCTCTCTGCTGCCCAAGTACCTACCTGGGGACATCCCCGTGGACACCTGTGATCCCATATAGAGCTAAGACTCTTGCCAATCCTAAAATGATTCCATTCCCTTAATGTAGCTATCTTATTCCCTTCTCCAATATCCACCCTTCCTCCAACTCCACCCTCTCATTCCCCCAAGCTCTCCCCAGTCCATCACTTCTCCCTTCTCCCTCCCTCTCTCCCTTTCACCCCCCCATCCCGACCTACACCCCTTTCCCCATTCCTGTGCCTCCAACTTTTGCCTGGCGATCTTGTTTGTTTCCAATTTCCTGAAGGATCTATATATGTTTTTCTTTGGGTTCACCTGGCTAATTTGCTTCTCTAGGCTTCTGAGCTATAAGCTTAATGTTCTTTGTTTATGACTAGGGTCCAATAATGAGTGAGTACATACCATAATCATCTTTTTGGGTTTGGGATATCTCACTAAGGATAGGGTTTTCTATTTCCATCCATTTGCATGCAAATTTAAGGATGTCATTGTTTTTTTACAGATGAGTAATATTCTAATGTGTAAGTATTCCACACTTTCTTGATCCATTCTTCCATTGAGGGACACCTATGTTGGTTCTAGGTTCTGGCTATTACAAGTAATGCTGCTACGAACATAGTTGCACAAATGCTTTTGTAGTATGATTGGGCATCTCTTGGGTATATTCCCAAGAGTGGTATTGCTGGATCCTGAGGTAGGTTGATTACCAATTTCCTGAGAAACCACCACACTGATTTCCAAAGTGGTTGGACCAGTTTGCATTCCCACCAGCAATGGATGAGTGTTCTCCTCATCCACATCCTCTCCAGCATAGGCTATCCTTGGTGTTTTGATTTTAGCCATTCTGACAGGTATCTCAAAGTTGTTTTGATTTGCATTTCCCTGATCGCTAAGGAAGTTGAACATGACCTTAAGTATCTTTTGGTCATTCGAACTTTTTCTGTTGAGATTTCTCTCTTCAGATCATTACCCCATTTTTTAATTGGGTAATTTAGCATTTTAATGTCTAGTTTCTTGAGTTATTTGTATATTTTGGAGATCAGACCTTTGTCTGATGTGGGGTTAGTAAAAATCTTCTCCCATTAAGTAGGATGCCTTTTTATCTTAATGACTGTGTCCTTTGCTTTACAGAAGCTTCTCAGTTTCAGGAGGTCCCATTTATTCATTGTTGCTCTTATTATCTGTGCCACTGGGGTTATACGTAGGAAGTGGTCTGCTGTGCCCATGTATTGCAGGCTACTTCCCACTTTCTCTTCTATCAGGTTAAGTGTGGTCGGATTAATATTGAGGTCTTTAATCCATTTGGATTTGAGTTTTGTGCATGGAGATAGATAAGGATCTATTTTCATTCTCCTACAGGTTGACATCCAGGTATGCCAGCACCATTTGTTAAAGATGCTTTCACTCTTCCATTGTATACTTTTAGCTTCTTTGTCAAATATAGGGTGTTCATAGGTTTGTGGATTAATATCTGGTTCTTCGATTCGATTCCATTGATCAACATCTCTGTTTTTATGGCATACCAAGCTGTTTTCATTACTGTAGCTCTGTAATAGAGTTTGAAGTCCAGGATGGTAATGCCTTTGGAAGTTCCTTTATTGTATAGGATTGTTTTGGGTATCCTGGGCATTTGTTTTTCCATATATTTAGTTATTGTTCTCTCAAGGTCTGTGAAGAATTTTGTTGAGATTTTGATGAGGATTGCATTGAATCTACACATTGCCTTTGGTAGAATTGCCATTTTTACTATATTGATCCTACCAATCCAGGAGAATGGGAGATCCTTCCATTTTCTGGTATCCTCTTCGATTTCTTTCTTCAAGGTCTTAAAGTTCTTCTCAAATAGATCTTTTACTTTCTTGGTTAGTGTTACCCCAAGATACTTTATGCTATTTGTGGCTATTGTGAAAGGTGATGTTTCTCTTATTTCCCTCTCTGTTTCTTTATCCTTTGTGTATAGGAGGGCTACTGATATTTTTGAGTTGATCTTGTATCCTGCCACATCACTGAAGGTATTTATCAGCTGTAGAAGTTCTTTGGTAGAGTTTTTATGGTCACTTATGTACACTATCATATCATCTGCAAATAACGAAACTTTGACTTCTTCCTTTCCAATTCAAATCCCCATGATCTCTTTATTCTGTCTTTTAGCTATTGCTAGAACTTCAAGCACTGTATTAAAGAGATATGGCGTGAGTGGACAGCCCTGTCTTGTTCCTGATTTCAGTGGAATCGCTTTGAGTTTCTCTCCATTTAATTTGATGGTAGCTGTTGGCTTGTTGTATATTGCTTTTATTATATTTAGATATGAACCTTGTATCCCTAATCTCTCCAATACCTTTATCATAAAGGGGTGTTGAATTTTGTCAAATGCTTTTTCAGCATCTGATGAAATGATTATATGGTTTTTTCTTTCAATTTATTTATATGATGGATTACATTGATAGATTTTCATATGTTGAATCAGCCCTGCATCTCTGCGATGAAGCCTACTTGATCATAATGGATGATCTTTTTGATGTGTTCTTGGATTCGGTTTGCCAGTATTTTATTGAGAATTTTTGCATCGATGATCATGAGTGAGATTGGTCTGTAATTCTCTTTCTTGGTTGCGTCTTTGTGTGGTTTTGGTATCAGGGTATCTGTAGCTTCATAAAAAGAGTTTGGCAATGACCCTTCTGTTTCTATTCTGTGGAACACATTAAGGAGTATAGGTATTAGCTCCTCTTGGAAGTTCTTGCAGAATTTTGCATTAAAACCAGCTGGTCCTGGGCTTTTTTTGTTGGGAGGTTTTTGATGACAGCTTCAATTTCCTTTTGACTTATAGGTCTATTTAAATTGTTCACCTGGTCTTGATTTAATTTCGGTATATGGTATTTATCTAAAAAACTGTCCATTTCTTTTACATTTTCCAATTTTGTGGCATACAGGCTTTTGTAGTAAGACCTAATGATTCCCTAAATTTCCTCAGTGTCTTTTGTTATGTCCCCCTTTTCATTCGTGATCTTGTTAATATGAGTGTTCTCTCTCTGCCTTATGATTAATTGCTAGGGGTTTGTTGATCTTTTTGATTTTCTAAAGGAACCAGCTCTTTGTTTCATTGATTCTTTGGATTGTTTTCTGTGTCTCTATGTTGTTGATTTCAGCCCTCAGTTTCATTATTTCCAGTCTTCTACTTCTCCTGAGTGAGTGTGCTTCTTTTTTTTTCTAGAGCTTTTAGGTGTGCTGTTAAGTCACTAATGTGTGCTTTCTCCAGTTTGTTTATGTGGGCACTAACTGCTATGAACTTTCCTATTAGCACTGCTTTCACAGTGTCCCATTGGTTGGGTATGTTGTGTCTTTATTTTCGTTGAATTCAAGGAAGACTTTAATTTCTTTCTTGGCCCAGGAGTGGTTCAGTAGTTGACTGTTCACTTTCCATGAGTTTGTAGGCTTTCTGGGGGGTGGAATTGTTGTTAAATTCTAACTTTACTCCATGATGATCCGATAAGACACAGGAGGTTACTCCAATTTCTTTGTATCTGTGGATGTTTGCTTTGTTACCAAGTATGTGATCAATTTTCAAGAAGGTTCCATGAGATGCTGAGAAGAAGGTATATTCTATCCTGTTTGGGTGGAATGTTCTATAGATGTCTATTAAGTCCATTTGATTCATTACATCTGTTAGTTCTCTTATTTCTCTGTTAAGTTTCTGTCTGGTTGAGCTGTCCATTGGTGAGAGAGGAGTGTTGAAATCTCCTACTATTAGTGTGTGAGGTTTGATGTGTGCTTTGAGTTTTAATAGTGTTTCCTTTACATAAGTGGGTGCTTTTATATTAGGGGCATATATATTCAGGATTGAGACTTCATCCTGAAGGTTTATTCCGTTTAAGAGTATAAAATGTCCTTCTCCATCTCTTCTGATTGATTTTAGTTTGAAGTAGATTTTATTCGACGTTAGTATGGCCACACCCACTTGTTTCTTAGGGCTGTTTGATTGAAAAACCTTTCCCCAACCCCTTACTCTTAGACAATGTCTGTCTTCGTGGTTGAGGTGTGTTTCTTGTAAACAACAGAATGTTGGATCCTCTTTTCGTATCCATTCTCTTAACCTGTGCCTTTTTATAGGTGAATTGAGTCCATTGATTTTAAGTGATATTAATGACCAGAGGTTATTAACTGTGGTTATTTTTTTAGGGTTGTAGAATTTGTGTGTTTCTCTTCTTTGAGTTGTGCCAGTGGAGGGCTGTTAGATGTCTGTGTTATTATGGGTGTTGTTTGCTTCCTTTAGTTGTGGCTTTCCTTCTAGTACTTTCTGTAAGGCTGGGTTTGTGGCTATGTATTGCTTAAATTTGTTTTTATCTTGAAATATCTTGTTTTCTCCATCGATGGTGAATGAAAGCTTTGCTGGGTATAGTAGTCTGGGCTTGCATCCATGGTCTCTTAGTGTCTGCAGCACATCTATCCAAGACCTTCTAGCTTTCATGGTTTTCATAGAGAAGTCAGGTGTAATTCTGATAGGTTTACATTTATACGTTACTTGACCTTTTTTCTTTTGCAGCTCTTAGTATTCTTTCTTTATTCTGTATGTTTTGTGTTTTAATTATTATATGGTGAGGGGATGTTCTTTTTTGATCCAGTCTATTCGGTGTTGTGTATGCTTCTTGTATCTTCACAGGAATATCCTTCTTTGGGTTTGGAAAGTTTTCTTCTATAATTTTGTTGAATATATTTTCTGGTCCTTTGAGCTGGAATTCTTCTCCTTCTTCTACCCCTATCATTCTTAGGTTTAGTCTTTTCATGGTGTCCCAGATTTCCTCGGTGTTTGTGTTAAGAATTTGTTGGATTTGCTATTTTCTTTGATCAATTAGTTTATTTTCTCCATCGTATCTTCAGTGTCTGAGATTGTTTCTTCTATCTCTTGTATTCTGTTGGTTATACTTGTCTCTGCAGTTCTGGCTCATTTACCCAGATTTTCCATCTCCAGCCTTCCCTCAGTTTGTGTTTTCTTTATTGCCTCCATTTCAGTGTTTAAGTCTTGAACTGTTTCCATTACCTGTTTGATTGCTTTTTCTTGGTTTTCTAGGGTATCTTTGAGGAATTTATTCATTTCTTCTAACTTTTTTGTTAGTTTTCTCATCCCTTTCTTCAAAGGAGTTTTTCACCTCTTCTTTAAAGGTCTCTATCACTTTCATAATGTTACGGTTAAAGTCGATTTCTTCTACTTCTTCTGGGTTAGGTTGCTCAGGTTTTCCTGTTGCATACTCGCTGGATTCTGGTGTTATGTTGCTTTTCAGGTTGTTGGAGGAATTCTTGGATTGGCGCCTGCCCATCTCTTCCTTTGATTGCAGTCAGGGGAGTCTCAGTGGGTGGGGACCTTCCAGGAAGGCTTGCACACACTCACCCCTTTGTATAGCTGATATCAGTGTAGGAAGAGGAAGTCCCATCTGGACCTCCGATCCCATCTGGACCTCCGATCTCAGCATAGGAATAGAGAGTCCTGGTGTTCCCAGGACCCACAGAGGAAAGGGCAAACTTGCAGGCGGAGGTGGCAGGATCGTGTGGAACAAAGAGGCCAGCTACAGCAGGCTCACTAGGGGACCTTCCCACCAGGTGTGCACAGTCTTACCAGTCTGCACCTCTGATCTCAGCACAGGAAGAGAGAGTCCTGGTGTTCTAAGGACCCACAGAGGAAAGGGCAAACTTGCAGGGGGGGGCAGTGCAGGGTCGTGTGGAACAAAGAGGCCCACTGCAGCAGGCTCACTCGGGGACCTTCCCGCCAGGCAGACACAAACTTACCAGTTAACATACCATTTTTAAAGACAAGAAACTTTTTGAAACTATCTTACCCTGTCTTGGCAGGATATGACATTCCTGTTTTATCCATTTTCAGATACTATATATATCTGTCAGTGGTTGAGGTATGGACATTTCTTTTCCCAAAGGCCAGTTCTGCCAAGAAGAAAAGCTCCAGGTGGAGTGTCTTTGGTGCTCAACATTCTCTCGGGAATAGATCGGTGTTGCCGGAAGCGACTGTGTCTCACTACCACAGAACTCTAAGTTAGATTAAATGTCATTTTTTACAGCTCTTTGAAGAGGTTGAAGATTATCTATCTATACTGAATATAATCTCTATGTATCTAAAGAACTTGATTAGTCTAATTATAAATATGACAAACATAGATGACTATTGATCTATAATTTTCAATACCTATCTAACTTAAAGACTAAGACAATAAACAACTGTGTAATGAATGAGGACAATGACCTTCAAATGTAAACAATGTATAAATATCTTGATCAGAGGTAGTAATGTACACTGCAATATGGTAAATATATATGGAAAGTCCAAGTTCTGCTGTGTCCCATGGGAATCACTCAGAGAGAGTGAGCACCTGGTCCAGAATTTTCTCCTGGGCTCCAGGAAGCCATGCCTTAACTAGGTTCCACCTCTTAAAATGATTGGTTAATAAAGCTTCCCCCATCACCTTCTCCTTTTGTCTAAACATGATCAATCCATACCCAATATAACTATATACAAAAACTCACAAATATCAATCTATTATCCCTTCATCCAATTAAATATGAAGCCGGAATTGAGGTGTAAAGTTGTCCTGCACACTAATTATGAAATGATGGCATTAGGCTACAAGATGACTCAGATTGAAAAGACATTTGTTAATGCGCCTGAATCCTTGTGTTAAATCTCCAAGACACACATGTAGAAGGTGAGAATCCATCCCCTTGTGTTACTATCTAATCTCTTCAAAGACACACACACATGTACATGTGTTCATACACATGCATATGCACAAACACACACACAAAACAATATATATATTATATATATATATATAATAAAGGTTATTTTAGATTGGGCAGATAGATGGCTTAGTAGTAAGGAGCACTTGTTTTCATAAGTTCAAAGTTTGTTCTCTAGAAGCCAAGTACAGTAGCTCACAACTGTCTGTAACTCCAGTTCCAGAGGGTCCAACACCCTTTTTATCCTCCACAGACACTCACACACATGTGCACATGCACACAGAGAGACAAAAACTTAGTTAAAAACAAATTAGCATTTTTGGTAAAAATAAAGTAACTGTCAGATTGTCACTTGTTCACTTTCCCAAGCAACAAATATCTGTTTCAGATGTCATTTAGTGACAGCAGACATGCCAAGATTGGTCATTTGTTGCCAAGTGACACAAAGCTACAAATGACCAAGGTTAAAGCTCACAATTGCTAGCAGTCCAGTTTGAGATATATAAAATATTCGTAAACTTTAATATTTATTTTAAAGAAACATGCAATCTGTCCAATGAAGAACTAAATCTGTTAATAAAAATTTTAAAAGTCTCTTATTATTCCAGAATTGAAAAATAACTTCTTCTGCCTTCTTACAGATGAGGAATGTAGAATTATGAAAACTCTGATATTTGGGGAAATGTATTTTATACTATTCTTTTTATGTTTGTGTACAGACAGAAGATGAAGGGCTATTGCTCAGGATATTTTATTAAATGTATATTTTAGTGTTCAATGGGGTAAAAAGCACCATTTTCCAGTTGTGACTGAGTCACTGTGCCGAAGTGTACTGATACATTTCAAAATTGCTGAGATATAAAGGGAAAAGAGGAATAGGGAAAGATACAGTAAAAGAGCCTTTTTAACTTTTATCTTTTTAAGACAATTAAAAGTAAAAGTAACATTTTTCTTATTTTCTTCATTATGGTGTGATTCTTCCTTCACACCTTTCCATTTACTTTGAAGTCTTGGCTTACAAGGTCTGTGCCATCTCTAAATGATGATGAAGGTACACGGCAATCCAACAATAACAACAAAATAAGACTTTATGAGAGACTTACAGCAAAGATGCCAATACAATAGACAGAAACTCAATGGCAATAGGCATTTGGAGTCAAAAATAACTAAAAAATGTCAGAATTTTGGGTTCAGTAATCTGCAAAGAACTTTTGTAGACATATGGAACATTGTCTTTGTTCTGGATTTTAGCTACCCTCAAGTCTGAATCTCAAGGAACAGAACTGAGTTATGTCAAGTTGAGCCGTGCTAACCTGAAATGAGCACATATTGTATGGTACAGCCAATGGATAAGTGAGTGCCACCTGTCTAGAGTATCTGGAAATAAGCTCCTAACCCCAGATGCTTCTCAGTTCTCCAGTTCTGGAGTTCCTCAGCTTCACTATGCAGTAAAATTCTCTGGAGACTTTTAAAGCACACATGTTTGAAAAACCATCCAATAGTAACTGAATAAGAACTTTCTTTGTAGTGAAATTTGAGAAGGTACAGTAAGAGCCATGAAATTTGAAAAAGAAAAAAAAAACCCATTGCCTGTGATGTCTAATTTAACTATCAATCACAAAACAGTGAGAACAAAAGTAAATTTAAAAATATATGGATCAGCATGTGGATTAGACTTTTAAAGAATGGTTTGTGAAGGATATTGATGCAAGAGGCAGGGATCTTACTCTTCCTGATGACAACGGAAGTCAAGAAACAAGGTGTGTGTGCAATGGAAAACAGTCATTTCCTACTCTCCTATGAACTCAGTTGTTGAAATAACAATGTGCGGCAGGCTGACCAGGGCTTGCTTTGAGGAGGAAAATGTGCTTTGGTTATTTAGTAATTACATTACTTTATGGAGAGATCTGTAGGCAAATACTGAGGATGGATAGTATTAGTCCAAGTGAGTTTCAAGTGCCACCGAAATCATTTTTACTGTAGTAATGTCTTAAATTATATAATATCTGTTTTACAAGAGTGTACATGAGAAAAAAAGTAGAAGTTACAAAGTCTGTCCTTTTAACAGAATTTTATGTTGTTAAATAAACGATACAGCAAAATTAATCTACTGCCATGTATAATTGTCATTATTTGCTTTGGTGATTAGGAGAAATAATGTGCAAAAATGTTGATAACTACTACAGTTTCATGTAATTCTGATGTTTTCTTCCTTTCATTCTTGCCCAGTGTATAAAATCCACAGATATATAGTGGCTGGGTGCCATAGTTCCAGAGCCAGACCATCGGGTTTGAATCTTCTGTTTCTCTTTTGACCTTTGGCAGAAAACTTAACGTATATTTATTTTGTTGTCTCTCATATGTAAAAATGAAATAGCAGTGCTAGTTTCTTTCAAGTTTACTGCGGGTCTATATAAAACCAGATAAAATGTGAAACAAACCTGGAACAGTACCTTATATGGTGTGTTCTCGATAGTGCACAGTATTATCCCCGGTGTTCTTAGAAATCTCACATTTTATAGTAAATACTGCTATTATCGATGGACAGCACCAACTGACCCTTTCACGTATATGCATAGACACAATGTAAGGCGGATTTCATTAGATATTATTTCTAACCATAAAGGCCTTTACTGTTTACGTTCTGCTGAAATGTCGATCGTCCTGTTAGCTTTGACACACTAATCCTTTCTCTTATGCCTCACATTCTCACCTGTACAATGGGACAGTTACTACCTAGAAGGATTGGTGGGAAGAGTAAATAATTTAGGTTGCGCATTTAACACAGTGCCTGGCACAAATTCAATGCTGTATATTAGCTCTGACTTTTATGGTTGTCATTATTTTTATGATTGTGCTCCCTGCATTACGGTGCACTCCGATATCCCCATTGTTCCTCTGCTCCCCAAGGGGTCCTCCAGTGGATCGCCTCCACCCATGTTAATTTCCCTGGTTGCTTGTGAGCTTAAGGCAGCAGAAAATGACTACCAGCTTGTTAATAGCATTTTGACTGAAACTCATTTTTAGAGAATGTCCTGGGAATTTACATTTTAAGCCTTTCATCACTAATCCTGCTGAAGGATATTCTCTAAGTGTAGGTAATGAAGAGCCCAAAGTCATCCTCACTACCTTCAAGCGGTGTGGGTCACAGCAGATCGCCCCAGGAAGGAGATACTTTGCTGGAGTTTGTCTCGATCCACATCTGAGGTCAGTTCAAGGGAGAAGTGGGTCTCTCTGTAAGTACTGAGAACAGCTTTTAACTCTCCAACACTTTGGAGAGCAAATAACTGAGAATGGCAGAAGCTGAACTTCAACGACCCTACTGTGGTTCGTGAGGGCAACGCTAATGATATTATTACTGCGTCTGAGGAAAACAAGAGTTTGGTTATATGCTCATCCCTGCCCTGTTCACGACAAGGATTTTCAGAAACCCCACCATCAGAATATGCTTTCCAAGACTGAGAGAACAAATTAAAACTCTTTAGCATGTTAGTATCAAACATCGTCTGATAACACCAAACAGATATCTGTGTCATTCCGTTCTCAAAATAATCAACTTAGGCAGATTTCTACAGTCCTTTGATCGCAACCCGTATTTTTAAACACTAAAACAGTAGTGCTCTGTGAAGCTTTGCCTGCATTTGGGAACAGGCCCTTTTATCTAATGGAAAAGAACAAAAAGCACAGA
Organism: Ondatra zibethicus; assembly: GCA_004026605.1. Classification (NCBI taxonomy): domain Eukaryota; kingdom Metazoa; phylum Chordata; class Mammalia; order Rodentia; family Cricetidae; genus Ondatra; species Ondatra zibethicus. Next base: position 7,216 of record PVIU01005297.1, on the reverse strand, counting down.
TGGAGTATTTTAAAAACAGCACCCCAAGGATTCTTAAAAACCAGAAAATTGGAATAACTTTGCAAAAGTGGCATTATTTCATTTTTAGAATTTTTAAAACAGCCTTTTTCATTAAAAATTATCCCCTAACTGCATTCCCTATGAAAAGAAATTACTCTACTCATTTTTATTAGTTTAGCTTTAATGTCAGTATTCAGGTTTATAAGTGCAGTATTAGAAAAACAATGGATTAATAATAGATGTCATATGATGCTTTTATATCTCATATTATGTTTGATTCCTCGTTGCTTTTCTTGGTTGCTTTAATTCCTAATCACTCTCTTCCAAACAGTGAGCGCCTGCCAATTTCATTATATGGGGACTTAATAATACTTAATTAAAATACAAAGCTCTAGTTGCTATCTACCATTTAATTGAATGTGATTTAAATAAAACAATAATGGAGAGTATCAGATAGTTCATATATATTTCTGTTTGAAAAGGATAATATCTTGACTATTTCTTATGAGCAACCACAGTCTTACAATTTTATGCGTTTTGTGAAAAGGAACTTTACATAATATTACTTGGTTTTCTTTCTAGCACTTAAATCTTCATCTCATTGTAGCCTTTTTATCATCAGCTTTTCTTTTAGACATTTCAAGCAGTGATATATAGTTCTTGTATCTCAAATTTTATCCTTATTTTTGTTTGCAAAAGCTTCAAAATGGTGCATAACTTAACATGATTCTTAAACTACTTTTGTGAGGTATAGTTGATATATAAAGAGCAGTACATGGCCAGTGAGATGCTCAGCAGGCAAAGCTGTTTCCTATCAAGCCTAATGACCTGAGTCTAATACCAGAGACCCACATGGTGGCAATTGTCTTCTATACACATGTTGTCACACACACACAACACACACCACACACACACACACACACACAGAGAGAGAGAGAGAGAGAGAGAGAGAGAGAGAGAGAGAGAGAGAGAGCACAGACACACAGACCACAAATATATACAAAAAATTAAGGTTATATGTATTTTATGTATTCAACTTAGTGAGTTTGGATATAAGTGTACATCCATAAAAATCATGATGCTTTATGCCATAGAAGTATATCAACTCTCTCTGCTTCTTGCTGAGTTCTTAATTATAATTGTTAGATCATAGGAACACTTTAAAAAGTCAACTAGTCAATTTTGAATTTATAATACAGTATTTTTAATTGTAGTCTTAACTATAGGTGCTAGCTACCCAGCCCAGCTGTAGGAAGCATCTATCTTGTGCAGATACATCTTGCAACCTTTGACTAATATTCAATTCTTGGCAACCATTTTTCACTCTGATTCTGAGTCTGAGTAGTTTGGATAACGCATCTGTCCAAGTTACTTTTATTGCCATGATAAACACCAAGTTCAAAAGGAACTTAGAATGGCAAGGGTGTTAAGGCTTCTTTTTCCAGGTCACATTCAATCGTTTGGGGAAGTCAGGTCAGGAGTCTAAGCAGGAATTGAAGCAGAAACCAAGGCCTTCCTGCCTAAGGATGGTACACCCCCATTGTGAGTTGAACCACCCCACATTAATCATCCTTTAAGACATTCCTTATTGTCCATAGACCAATCTGAGGGAGTCAATTCTTCAGCTAAGTTCCACTCTTCCCAGGTGGTTCCAACTTGTGTCCATCTGGTACCCAACTTGGTGTGCATAGCCAACAGATACTAAAAACTGTCCACTATACCATGCAAGTGATATCCTGTGGCTATTGATGTTTTTGTGTCTGATATATCGTACTTCGAGTAAGTCCTCCTGGTTCATTTATGTTATTGATAATGACATGATTTCTGCTTTATTTTATAAGCATGAAAAAATACTCATTGAACATATACACCATAACTTTAGAGATTTATTTACTTTTATTTTATGTGTGCTATTGTTTTGTTTACATATATATCTGTGCACCATGTGCATAAGGTGGTTGACAGCCAGAATATGTCATCATATCACCTAGAATTGGAATTCCAGATCTTGTTAGTCTTTATATGGGGGGGGGGGCTAGGAATCAGACAAACCTGGGTCCTGTGGAACAGTAACTATTCGGCATATTAGGAGCTGCCAAAAGTCCTTTGCCCACATTCTGGAACCAGGATCCTCAAAGCTCTTCCATCCCACACCCCCATCCTGCTTTCAATGACTCAGAGCAACTGCCTCGCCTTTGTTAACCAAAGTGACACATTTCCACCATAGCTGTATTTTTCAATATGTACCTGCTCCACACCATCTGTAAAGCCCACCATCCCCACCTGGTAGCTGCTATCTCCATACAAGCTCAGAGGCAGCCAGTGATCGCTGGGCCAATCAAGCTTGAACTGCATATGGGTGCATGCATGCAAAGTTAAGACAAAATAATGGACTTTAGTAAACATTTAGAAAGAATTTCTTATTTACCATCTTATGCTTATGTATAATTGGGCATACATATGATTAAATGTGGTACATTATGGAATAGTAGGAAAAGTAAATACATGACAAAATCTCTCAATAGAAACATGGAGAGCCACCTAAATTACACCCTGTGGTAACCAGTCTCTCTTTCCTTTACACCTCATAAAAACCAACCCACAGGTGTAGCTTTGGGCCCCTTTCCTGGCTCCTCCTAGCCCCAACCCAATAAATCTCTTGTGTGACTTTGTTGAGTGGTGTGAATTTTTTGATATTACTTGATATTCAATAAAAACATGGAGAGCCACCTAAATTACACCCTTTGGTAACCAGTCTCTCTTTCTTTAGGACTCACAAATCAACCCACAGGAGTAGCTTAGGGTCCTTGAGGAATCTCTCATGTGGTCTACTGTCTACCTTGACAGTGAATCTTCCTTTAATCAGTATGACTTTGCTCCAAATATTAGCTTGCTTCTCTTTCAAATCAGTGTGAACCTTTACTTTCAACTTTTTACATAAGGCGTCAATAACCCATGCCACTCTACCCAGACCTCACTCTCTAGTATCACAAAGTTTTCTTTAAATTAAAGCAAATTGTATCTTTAATTTCCAAGTTTTTACTTCTTATTTTACCTATCATGTTTATTGGCCTAGATTGTCATATAATGTAATCTTTTCACCATGTCTAAAAGAAATGCTCTTATCCTCCCAGCCCCAGCAAGCACGGTATTTGCTGTGGACTTTGACATCTGTCCTTATAGACAAGAAAATGCATCTGCAGCTCAGCTCCAGTGAATAAAGGATGTGGTAGTTTAAATGTAATTGGCCCCCATAATCTCACAAGGAGTGGCACTATTAGCAAGTGTGGCTTTGTTGGGGTGGATATGGCCTTGCTGAAGGAAGCGTGTCACTGTTAGGGCAGACTTTGTGGTTTCCTATGCTCCAGATACTGCCCAGTGTCTCAGGCAACTTCCTGTTGCCTGCAAGATGTAGAACTCTCAGCTACTACTCTAGCACTTCATCTGCCATGCTCCCATCCTGATGGTAATGGACTGAACCTCTGAAACTGTAAACCAGCCACCTCAATTAAATGCTTTCTTTAGAAGAGTTGCTGTGAGCATGGTGTCTCCTCACAGCAAACAAAATTACCTAAGACAGAAAATAACTGACTAATGACCCCAGTCCCTACCAACATTCTTAAATGTTTGCTGTGTTGGCTTTGTGCTGGGTTAGTCCCAACCTGCAGCTGAACTTGGCAGGGTACAAAGCTTGGCCCATGCCTCGAGCCTAGGTTGTATGGAACTCCATTGACACATAGCTCTGGCTTGATTACTCTCTGACAGCCTTCGCTAAATTTTCCTACCACTGTCTTAGAGCCTAGGAAGCTTCCACCCAGCACCCTCGCCATTTCCCCTTCAAGCAGGATTGCCGCTGCCTCCTGGTGTGACACTTCTTTGAACTCCCTGCCTTCCTTTTGGAGCAGACACTTAATGAAATGCTTGTGCATTCTCCTGTGTTGGCATGTTTTCTTCTCTGAGAAGCCCCATTAACATAACCTTTATCTGCAGAAGGGAGCAATCCTTTCATTCCTACCTCTGTAGGAGGTTTTAATGTTCACTTCCTTCTTGGAGGTAGCTCTGTGTTTTGGCTCATGTCATCATCACTTCTCTTTGGAGGAGGAAGATGTCAAGCAATGCTTTCTTTGATTCTCCCCATACTTTATTTGCCCTCGCAGAGATACTCGTATTTCTCCCTATTTTCATAATTGCTTTCCCTTTTAAAATTGGAGAATTTAATTAGTGCTGATGGGTTATCCATGGTTTTCTCTCCACCTACTTTCTATTAAGGAAGACTCGTGAGGCAACTTTGCTTGATTTTCCTGGGTTTCTAGTCTTTTACATTAATGGCGAGCTCTATCTCCCAGACCCTCACCTTTGCCCTTGCTGTCTGCTTTCCGCCTAATTGTAGTTTGTCAGTATACATTTTCAAAACAATGCAAACTCATTGTTCTCTCACATAACTTCTGCCTTGAGCAGTAACCCTGTATTGGAATCCTTCTCTCAATCTCTGACACGCATATACCACACTTTATATTTCTGACTCAATTATACTCCAAATGCATTTTTCCTATTTTAATACTTTTCTTAAGTTGCACTGAAATTTTTGCAATCTTTCTTCTACTGTTTTTATTCTCCAAAGTTTTCTCAGTGCCATTTTAACAAAGAAAAAAAAATGAAACTCTGTTAACTGAAGTGGAGTCAAAGCTTTGACATAGGTGCTCTTGTCTCAAAGGAGGAAGTTCTAACTTGTCATGTCAGAAATACCCTCCTAGTTAGAAACTTTAATATTATAAAATGTGAGTAGCACTGGCTGATTACAAAGGTAAAAGTTAAAATCTATAATTATTAATAAACATATAGCTACAAAGATATGTTTTCCAAATACTGCATCTGAATGTGTGAAAGAAAGGATATAAAATGGTCAATAGCTTATTGCAAATCTGTATCTGAATTATTACATGGAAGGTTGAGTCAAATTCAGGATGTAAGAAATAGAGCCTTAAGTAATGCTTGATGGTCAGAATTAGTAGGGCAGGTTGCCAAAGGTTGTGTTATATCAGCTCACAACAACGGGCGAGGCTCTGGCCCTTAAACTGGGATAAAGAAAGAGAGTAAATTCTCATCTTAGAATATATATAGTTTACACATATATAATATGAAATTTGTGATAAATTTATTTATGATATATCAACTGATACACTCCCCTACACCAACCTCAATTGAGTTCTGGGATTAGCAGGCTTGGATATTATTGAGAATAGATCCCTCCATCATTGCCAGATTTGGACCTTTCCTCCCATTTTCCTGGTAACACTAGGAAACATCACAACTACCTACAAAGATTTAAAACACAACATGAAAAGGTGAGGGTATCAGGTTTTGTTCCATCCATTAATGGAAAATCAGCTTCCTCCTGGTCAAAAGAATTCAGAATCTAAGGTCTACCTCTAGCCTAGGGTGACAACATGATATTCTGAAATGTTCCAACAATTAAAACATGGCATGTTTTGTTTATAGTCTCCTTTCTTTTTTTAAAAAAATATTTCATATGTTTTATTTAACTTTATTTTATGTGCATTGGTGTGAAGGTGTCAGATCCCCTGGAACTGGATTTTTAGACAGTTGTGAGCTGCCATATGGGTGCTGGGAATTGAACCTAGGTCCTCTGGAAGAGCAGTCAGTGCTCTTAACTGCTGAGCCATCTCTCCAGCCCTATAGTCTCCTTTCTTAAGAGCCTGCATAACTGGACCTATCAGTCGCATGGACAGGCATACACCCCTCAGGACAGTTGATTCTCCTGAAGATATGCTAATGGGATGAGAAACAATTATCCACTAGTGATGTAATATTCTAATTCATCCCAGAATCCTTTCCCTCAATGTAGTTGCTTACAGAGCTTCTACTAGGAAGCAGGGCTAAACTTGCAGATTATTTTTCTTTTTTCTTTTTTTCTGAACTCTTACAACATGTAACTTTTGCTTTTCCTTTTTTTTTCTGACATTTTTCAGATAATGTCCAATACTTTCTCTGACACTCTGGGTTCTCTGCTTCTGTTTTTTTTTTTTTTTTTCCTGAAATTATCCTCCCCTTCTGTTATTCAGCTGCTTGCTGATTTCCATTGTTGAATATAGCTGCTTTCTTGAACCCTAATTCAACAGCCATACCATTGTTTGTTCCTTTTCTCCGTCTCTCTCCATTCAACAGCTAGAAATGTAGAAATTTCTTATTCTTTTGTTTTACTTTTCTTATATTAATTTTCTAATATGATTGTCTTTAAGCTTCCTTCTGAGTCCATTTCTAAATTCATTTAATAATGAGGCTAAGAACTGAAAGGGGGAACTCCAATAAACCTTGTGATAGTAGTCATGTTTATGATATGATAACAGTATTTACTTAAAGATGGTAAGCATATGAAATGAAAATTCTTGATTGGTAAAAATGCAAAGAACATCAAAATCAGGTTGATGTGAAAATTCAGTAGTCTGTAAAGATATTGGAATTGTATTCAGGGTTTGTACTATGAGATAATTTTTGGTCCTGTGCTAGACACAGCAATACTTGGCACAGTAATCTTAAATAACCTAATTCCAGAGAGCATGACTGAAAAACTTCAGTCTCAGTTTTTATACTATAGTTAGATTATATTGTACAAAGAAAATCTGAATTTTAAAGAAGCTGATTTTGTAATTAAAACTTCAATGAAGATTTTTTAAGGAGTCCGTTAATTAGAAAAATTTAGAAAATTGAGGAAATAAAATTTATTAATGAACAAAAATAAAAAAGGAAATAAAAGTATTAATAATCTTAAAGAACAAATTATAGAAGTTAAATATGTATTCCAGGAGGAATGAAGTAATACAACACAGAAAACACAGGAATTAACAAAAGAGTGGCTGAGGATCTCTCTAAAATGAATAAAAACAGAACTCATCTGATTGAAAAATTAATACTGAATTTACAGTAGGAAAATTAAAATGTGTCTAATTACATACAGTGTACATATGGACTCGACTGATTATATTTGTTGTTTTCCTACTATTATAAATATGCAACGGCTGAATATTTTCTATGTGTCAAGTTCTGTACTACTGTGCTCTTGTGACAAAAAGAGAAAACAAGAGTCTCACTCAGTAGCGGGGAAGTTCTTCTTTAAAAGGAACACAGAAACAAACCCACAGCTGTAGTGATATTTCAATAAATAAATCTTGCCTTAAGATCAGAGAGTAAAACAGCC